>CAUYMX010073925.1:0-13782 GCA_963573855.1 Lepilemur septentrionalis | reverse complement strand
GCTACTTGGGAGGCTGAGGCAGAAGGATTGCTTGAGCCCAGGAGTTTGAGGTTGCTGTGAGCTAGGCTGATGCCACGGCACTCTACAGCCCGGGCAACAGAGTGAGACTCTGTCTCAAAAAAAAAAAAAAAAAAAAAAACAAACCTATAATCTCATCATCCAAAGATACAACAAAGGTATGATACAGATACAAACACATGTTGTCTGTTTTCTATACAGATATATACATTTATAATTTGTGGGTTTTTCCAACATGGGCACACATCACACATAGTCTTGTAGCTTGCACTTTCTGTTTAATAATTTGTCATGGACATTTTTCCTTGTCAATAAATGTCCTCTGAAAACATGATTTTCAGTGGCTGCCTTGTAGTCTGCTGTCTGAACATACCATAATTTACTCATGTAAACCTCTGTCATTGATTACTGAGTTGCCTGTTTTTGCCAGCATAATAGCGCTGCTGCCGACATCCTCAGAACAGAAATCTTTTTGCCGTGTTTCTGACTATTTCTTTAGGGAGAATTCCTCTCAGTGGAATTGCTAAGGCAAAAGGTGTGACTGTTTTTAAGGCTATAGTTTTATTGTGCCCCGTGGCCTCCCAGAAAGCCGTGACACTTTATGCTAGAGGAGATTTTCACAAAGGAAATACTCTGTAGAATGGTCCGACTCAAAAGCAGTTTGACTCTTGGCCCTTTAGGGTCCCTCCTGTTGTTCTGTTCTAGTCCTTCTGTTTCAGGTGACAATGGGGAGGAGCTTGAGAGATGGGCAGAGAAAGTCACCAAGGGGCACCCACCCTATTAGACCCTCTTCCATGCCCTTTCCCCTTGGTCAGCTCCTGGCTGGGGGTCTGGGTCCCTCCACCCCCCTGGAACTTAAACTAATGGTGAGGGGAGACACACGGCCAAGACAGAGCTGAATATGCGCCTGCAAAATGTGTTGGGAGCTAGAAGGCAAGAACTGGGCACAGCGAGAAAAAACAAGGCCGACCAGCTGTAGTGGGGAGTGATGAGGGATGGTCTCCCTGAGGGTGACCTGAGACCTGACAGGTGAGCTGAGACCTGCCAAAAATCAGGCTTAGAGTGTGGTGCCTGGGCTGATTTTCAGCTGGTAGCACTCAGAATTTGTCCTGATTGGGCTGGCCCCTGCTTCGATTGGTGTGCCCTTCTGTACGGATGGTTAATTTTTTTTTTTTTTTTTTTGAGTGATAACATGAGATGTGCTGTGGCCTTTTTTAATTTTTTTTAAAATTGTAGTAAAGTATGCATAATGTAAACTATATCATTTTAACCATTTTCAGGTGTATAGTTTCATGACATTAAGTACATTCACACTGCTGTGCAACCATCACCACCATCCTTTTCCAGAACTCTTCATCTTGTACAACTGAAACTCGACCCATTAAGCACTAACCCCCCCACCGTCCCCCAACCCTTGGCATCCACAATTCTACTTTGTGTCTCTATGAATTTGACCATGCCAGGTACCTCATATAAATAGAATAGTACGATATGTATCCTGTGTGTCTGGCTGCTTTAACTTAAGCATGTCTTCAAGGCTCGTTCATGGTGTAGCCTGTGTCAGAATTTTCTACCTTTTTCAGGGGAATAATATTCCATCGGATGGATATACCACATTTTGTTTATCCATTCAGCTTTTGATCATTCGACATTTGGGTTTCTTTGACCTTTTGGCTGTAAACATTGGTGTACAAGCGTACGTTCCAGTTCTTGCTTTCAGTTCTTTTGTGTATATACCCAGAAGTGGAATTCCTGGATCATATTGCCAGTTCTGTGCTTACCGTTTTGAGGAACTGCTACCCTGTTTGCTACAGTGGCTATGTCCTTTTATAGCCCCACCAGCAAGGCACAGGAGTTCCAGTGTTTCCACACCCTGACCAACACTTGCTTTATGTGTGTTGTGTTTTGTCGTAGTCGTCCTACGGGGCCAAACCAGGTCTCACGGCCAAGCTCAGCGTGAAGGCCGGGAAAGTCTACTCTGCCCACCGGGCGGCCCGCATGGGTGTAGGTGTGTCATCCTACTGCAGAGGAGGGAAGGCCTGGGACCAGTGATCTGATCAACCACAGCGAGGGCCAGGGGCTGGGAATGAGCCTGGGGGGTGTGAGGCTGAGTGGGGGCAGGTGAGGCTGAAATGCAGTGATGGGGGCAGGGAGGAGAGTGGCATTTACCGGGTGTGTGGAAGATACTCATTAACTGAATTAATCAAAAGACGGTATCGAGACTGACTGGATGGGTAGAGATGAATTTGCTGAGATGGGAAAGGCGAGGACTGGAACCTATTTAGAGAAGGAATCTGATGCTGCTGGACCTGTTAAATCTTAGAGACACGTGTCAGTGGGCAAATGGCTGTAGCAGGTGAGGTAGACTCTGCTTGCAAGGAGCTGAGGGGTTTCTGGCAGGAGGAGGACATGGCCATGTCTAGCTGTACCCCACAGCGGGGGTAGATGCCTCCAAAACGTACGAAGGACAGGGCGCAGTGAGGATCCCACCTCCAGCAAGGGTCCAGGGTGGCTTCCTAGAAGAGGTGGCATTTGTGCTGCAGGGCTGGATGTGCAAGATGGAGCCAGGTGGAGGGGACAGCCAGCCAAGGTGCAGGAGAAGAACACAGGGTGCAGCAACTGGCTGCCGGGCCTGGGCCAGGGCTGTCGGCTGTTACCCAGCTGGTGAATAGGGGGCTGGGAAGAAGCTGCCCTTAATCAACTCCATTCTCTCCTCCATGCCCTGATGGGGCTGAGCATTGAGGATCTGTCTTTCTGGAGCTCAAAACAGTGAGAGCCCGGCGATGGCAAAGGTGTGGGGAAACCCACTCTTTCCTGAGTGCTGGGGACAGTGAGACTTAGTGCACCCTCTTTGGAAGGCAGTTTGTCAACAGCTATAAAAATATGAAAATTTCCTACTCCAGAGTGTGCCATAGACATATACATGTGTAGACGTAGGAACAAAGATATCCACTGTGGCTTTTTTTTTTTTTATCAAAGCAAAAGATTAAAAGCAGCCTAAATGTCCATCAGCAGAGGACTAATGTGTGTCCCCCATATAGAAGGACACCCCGCAGCTCTGTAGGTACTGGAATGGGACAGTCTGCAGGATGCATTGCAATGTGAAAGAGCCAAGAGTAGAATGAATACCATTTGGACCTTCTTTAAAGAGAGGGGGCCCCGTGTGCTGTCAGGTTGTCTGAACATGCAGTACTGCTGGAATGATGCCTCGGGGCCGCCTCTGGGAAGGGGATTGAGAGACTCCCTTCTGCTGTACACCTTTTTGTTTAGTTATTTAGCGTGTCTGTATATTGCTTCTGAAAAGAATAAAGTAAAATGTATCTCTTGCTGAATGAGCTTTTAAAAAGTGTAGATCAAGGGGACTCAGAGACACCAGGCCCCACGTGGAGGATGCTGATGCCTGTGGCACCCCACCCTGGGGTCTCAGGTTGTGCCCCTCCCAGCCCTGCCTGGCTCACCTGCCCACTCCCCCTCCCCCCAAGGCATTACTTCATGGAAACTTCTGGGAGGGATCCTGGGGAGGGTGCAAGAGCAAAGAGGCCACCAGGTGGTCTTGTCCCCTGCATTCCACGTGGCAGCCTCTCCGGCCAGTGGCCTGGATAGTGTGGGCTGTGAAGCCCAGGCTGCTGACGGTGGCTCCTCCGTTAGTGGCCCTAATGGTGTCGTCTGCAGGCGCTTTCTGCACGCACGAGCGTCTCTGTGTGTAGCGGTGGTGAATAATCCCCAAATTGTATTTGATTTCTGCAGCGCATTTCTGTATTTCTATTCAAAGTTGAGTGCATCTGATTTTATGGGAATTCATAACAGTTCAAACTAAATTGTGGCATCCTGCTGTGAAAATCTCTCACTTCTGAGAAACATAACCGCTGCCCAGATGTCCCCTCCTGCCCTCGCCCTTCTCCTGCTCTGCTGCCCCCTGCCCCTGCATGGTGGACGGGAGGCGCTGCCTCTCACCTGTGCACTCCTGCCCTGGAGCCTCCTGACCCAGCTGCAGGGGAGGTGGGTGTGCTGATGTAGGCCCTGTCCTGGAAGTTAGGCCTAGAACGGCTGCTTCCCAAAACAGAGGCGAGTGCTTTGCTCCAACAGCAACAAGGAACGTGGCTTTCTAGTCTAGGGATCCAGGCTGTCCTGGGCTTCTAAGTTTTTTTTTTCTGGGATCTAGAGGCTTTTGGTGAAATCTCTACAGATTGGGTAATGAGGGAGCTTTGCAAGCAACCTGGCTTCCCCTGTTTGGGTGAAGACATGGGGACAAGAAGGAGGGGGCCCTCCGGGGTTGGGCCAGGGGCCCCAGCTGGGCTCTGGACATCTTGTGAGCACATCTCCTCCAGGACATTGCAGAGCCCAGTTCTGTATACATTTGGGAACACGCTTTCCAAACTCCTCACCTGGGGAGAGGAGGACGCTCAGTACGGGGGCCAAACTTCAGACCAGGGCCTTGTCTCTGAGCCTGGGTTTTAGCCCATTCTGCTGCTCACGGGGTGGCACGGGGAAGTGTTCTGATGCTGGCGGTAGCCAGACCACGCCCAGCGCGGGGAGGCCCAGTATGGCCGGGCTTAAGGGATGGAGAGGTAGGAGCCTCCCCAGCTGGGACCCACTGCCCAGGATTCAGGGAGCTCCATGTCCCTAGAAGTGTCTGGCAGCAGCAGAGGGAGTGCGATCAGCCAGGGGACCACTGAGGACCGTCCCAGCTCCAAGAGTCTCCTCTGGGGGACCTGGGACTGTGGGCTTCAGGGAGGCTCAGGAGAGTATAGGAAGGAATTTTCTAATCGGAGTTGCCCACACGTTCACAGGCAGTGGCAAGGTTTTGGTAGAGTGGACATAAGTGAGGCCACTGGTTGTAAAAACACTGAATGCTTACTATTGAAAATATGGAAAATGCAGAAAGGAGTTAGAAGACAGTAAAGTCACCCAGCCTCAGCACTCACGTAGCGCCACCATCCACATCCACAGCCCCGTGGGTGCACACTCTCCACGCACGTGCACACGCGCACGTAGCCATACACTGTCCTCTGCTTCCTGGGGACACCCCACAGTAGAGCCAGTCCCTGGTGGCTAAGCTGTTCCACTGTCATAAATAACACGCAGTGGCCGTCTGTGTGGCTCAGGGTCCGGGCACAGCCACAATGTCTTCCTTAGCTAAAGTTCGAGCCACAGGGTGTATGTATTCTCAGACTCTTCAGGCAGTTTTCAAAGATCGATGGATTCCCTGCCACGTTGCCTCAGCTCAAGGGTATGGGAGCCTTGCTGATCTTGCCTCTCGTGGCCTTAAGTGTCCTCTCTGAACTGGTGACCCCCACACTTCTGCCCCCGGCCCGGCCCCAGGCCTGGACTCTGGTTGAACTATTGCAGCTGCCTCCTGCCGTTGCTCCGTTGCCGTGGGCAGCCAAATGCGCCGTGCGCCAGCTGACTTCGGCTCCTGCCCCACCTGCAGCCTGTCCTGTCCTGGCGAATGGTGATGCTGTCTTCCCAGGCTCTTGGACTCGGTTCCTTGCACAACCCCCTCCTCTCCTGCAGGAACCCTTCTCAGCCCCACTTTGAAACATGCCCAGAATCTGCCAGATCTCATGCCCCACCTCTGCCTCGTCTTCTTGGGCCAGCTTCCCTGCAGCGGCGTCTGCCCTCACCCCTGCGGCACGTCTCCGCCCCAGCAGCCGCATGCTCCTTGGAAACGGAAGTTGTTCATGGCGCTCCTGTACTCACAATTGGTGGGCCACAAGGAGTCTCTGTCCCCCTCTCCCACAGCTCTCCTCGCCACACACCCCACTTCTAGCCACACCGGCCTCGTATGCCTCAAGCACGCCAGGCACGTGCCTCAGGGCCTTTGTACAGGCTTCTCCCTCTGCCTGAAACACGTTTCTCCCAGATGTCCCCATGGCTTGCTCTCCCGCTTCTTCAAGCGCATGTTCACGTGTCCCTGTCTCGTGACTTATTAGCTGTGTGACCTTGGGCAAGTTGTTTAACCTTTCTGAGCCTCAGCATGTAGAGCACATGGTATATCACAGTTCCTGGCATACAGCGTGGACTTGGTAGATATCTTCAGATTGTTGCTGCCCTACTCCTTGCCTTTTCCCATGGCACCTGTCTCCTGACACACTGGATAGCTCCCTCACCCACTCTGTTGGGGTGAGTCTCCCCCACACAGTGTCAGCTCCCCCGAGGCAGGATCTTTATCTTGCTCTCTTTTGTATCCCTAGGGCCTAGCACGGTACCTGGCACACAGTAGGTCATGTCAGGGCAGACGTATGTAGTGTGGCCAGACCTGGCTGGAGTCCGCACTGCCCGAAACCTCTCCCTGCAGCTCACCAGGTCTCTGGGGTATAAGTTGAGGCTTTGATTTGATTTTGGGGCAGGGGGTGATTCCCACGCGGGGGTGACTCCATAGATGCTGCCACTGTACCGCTTCCCAGAGCATCCCCAGCCAGCCCTCAGCCCAGTACCCAGCTAAGCAGTGTGTCTTCACAGGTTGATGACAGGAGGATTGTGGGCAGGGCTGCTGCCCTGAATCTTGGAAATTTGTAGTCGGTTCCTGCCAGGGACAAAGGTGTTGACCTCTTGGGCAAGGTGGTGGAGAGAAGTGGTAGGGGGTGAGGGGATGGGAGAGTTGGTCACCCCAGTGGTGCACGCATTGTCCTATTGGTACTGGTTCCAGGGGCAATGCCTATGAGATGCCAACAGCCCAAGAAGCAGACAGAGCAGGAGTCCCCCACCAGCCCTAGCCAGCCCTCTCTTCCTGGCACGTGCAGCTTGGCCTCCCCGCTGGCCCGGCATGCTGTGGCTGTGAGACACGTTGGAATTCCATGCAGGTCTGGCTCACTGGCCTCTCTGAGTAGATGCTGGGTCTTGCCCGGGGCCTCCCCACCAGGTGCCTCGGCAGGACCCTCTGCGGGGACACATGTCTGAGCTCAGTTCAGCAAGGGTTGGAGCTGAGGCTGGGACCCTGACCATGACGGCCATCATTCGGTTCAAATCCAGATTTGACTACTTATTAGCTGTGTGACCTTGGGCAAGTAGTTTAACCTCTCTGAGCCTCAGCATATAGAGTACATGGTGTATCACAGTTCCTGGCATACAGCATGGACTTGGTAAATGTTAGAATTATTAATGTTTGGCATCTGTGCAGCTCAAACTTTAGTTCTTTTGGAAACCCTAGAATTTCTCTCTTCTCATGGCCCTGGGTAGTGACAGTCTTTGTCACTTATTTGACACCTAGAACATGTTTCCAGCCATTCTCATGGCCATGTGTCCACCACAGTGCCTGGCACAGGGTTTGGCATGAAGTAGGAGGTTGGAAATTAGCAGGCGGAGGGCTTTGGAGCCTGACTGTGTATGTCTCTTGCAGTGGGGGAGCTCTAAGCCAGGCACCTGAAAGATTTTGGGGCAGGTGGCTTTGACTCTGCTCATATCTCTGGGGCAGTTCTCTGGCACGTGTCCCAGGCTCAGGCAGGAACCCCAGCATGGAAGGGTATGTCTGTTTCCTGATCCAGTGGGGAGAGGTGAGGCTTGGTGGGAGCTCAGGCACCGTCCCGTGGGTGGGCAGCCTCACATGGTAGAGGAAGCAGCTGGCTGTGCTGGGTGGGAGGTGGGAAGGCCAGGAGGCTGCAGGAGTAGCTGTTGCATGGGGCAGAGTGAGGTCAGGCTCTCCCGGGGGCGCCACTTGGCTTGCTGTGGCTCCTGTGCCGAGGGACTGCCAGCAGACAAAGGCAGCGTCCATCACGACACCTGGGCTGGAGGTTGGGACCCAGGGGCCTCTTCCCACTGCCATCTGCCTCTGCTCTCTCCAGGCCTTGCTCTGCTCCCCATGGCCAAAGGGGCCAGAGGGAGAACAAGGTCTGGGACCTCAGAGAAAACCCAGTAGGGATGGACCGGTTCAGGCCTGGCCTCTTTGCTCTACCCTTTGGAGCCTGTGCTGGCTCTCCCCCAGGTGAGGATGGCGGCAGAGTCATGATGAAGCTAAGATTGTCTCTGTTTCTGCATCCTCTGGAGGTGGCCCCTGTCAATCCTGCAAAGTCATGTCGTTTCGTGTGTGTTGTGTGCAGGTGCTCACTTCTTGGGGGACTTCTTCTTGTGCTTATTGTGTGCTGTGTACCGCGTTCCTTGAGGCAAGGGGCTGTGCCTTCCCTTTTTATATGGCCAGGAAACAGGGGAGCAGCAGCATGGCGTGGCGGAAACAGTGTGGGACTCAGAGTCAGACAGGCTTGGTTCAGATCATGGAGTGACCTCTCTGAGCCTCAATTTCCTCATCTGTAAAAGGGGGACAGGAATACCTATTTCATAGAGATTTTTTGGAAGATTGAGTAAAAATAATACCATGAAAATCCTTGCCTGGTGGGATCATCTAGCAAGTGTTCATTTTCTTCCTTCCTTCCTTCCTTCCACTGCAAACTTCCTGCAACACCCAGCAGAATGGTGTGCACTCCCCAGCTATTTGCGGATGATGTTCTTAGCAGATGTTGTTTAATTCTCATAACATCTGGTTTGGAAAGGCAGAGGGCTGGAGTTTTTTTTGTTTTTTTTTTTTTAAAGATACTCACTCATTATGAGGTGTCAGATTGTCACTTAATTGTACCATGCCTTGGTTTCTCCACTTGTAAATCAGGGGTGATGCTAGTGCTGGTGGCTAGCTTCTTCGCAGGATAGGACAGGATAATGCAAGGTAACAGATGGAAAGTGGTTTGAGCGTTTAGAAAAAGGCATCTCGCTCAACCTCCCCAGTAGTTAGGGAAATGTAAATTAAAGCAACAATGCCATACTATTTTTCATGTGTCCGATTGGCAGCCATTTAAAAGAGGGATCGCTTCCAGGTGGGAACATAGGCCCTCTCACATACTGCTGGCAGGACTGCGAATTGCCACAACCTTTTCCAGAAGGTAATGTGGCAACGTCTAGTAAAAGTTTACACACGTGCTCTATGTTGTATCCGGCGATCCCACTGTCAGAGAGCCAAACTGAAGGGCAAAGTCCCAACACGTTATGTGCAGAGAGATGTTCACGGTGGCGTTGTCCATGGTGGCAGGAATCTGGAAACATCCAGATGCGCATCAGTAGGAGATGAAGCCTGCATTGTGAAACCACCTACTATGCACTGCCATTAGCTCTTAAAAAGAAGAAGGTAGTGCTAAGCAGCGTTGGCCCTGGAGGGGCATCTGTGGAATATCGTGACATGAGAAAAGCAAATTGCCTTTACATAGAGGGTGCCTCCTTCATTCTCAAGGCGAACAGCAGCTGTGGCTCCACGCGTGTGCGAGTGGGAATATATTTGCCTGGGTGCAGAGAAAGGCCTGGTAGGATGTGCGCCAGGCTCAGACTGCCCATTCTAGTCGTCAGACAGGTCACGTTTGGCACAAAAAGTGTTACTTACAGATTGAATTACTTGCCAACATTTCGAAATTGGATTCATGTAAGAAGCCTGATTTGCAGTTTTTCACAGATGAAAATCAGAAGCAGCACCACTGGGCCCACATTCCCTCTTGGCTGGAACTCATCAGCAGCTGCCGCTTTTGGACAGAGCGTGTGGTCTCCAAATGGCCATCGTCACCACCCAGCCAGTGTCCCTTTCACTCAGGTGGTTCCCTGCCTGGCGCTGTAGGCATTGCAGATTGCAGCCCGCTGTGGTGGGCGGTGAATATTTGGAAACTCAGGGCTGCAGAAGTGCAGGGATGGAAGGGGGGTTTCGTCCTTTAATATTCAAACACATCTTGGAGATTTCTAGTCTTTTTTTTTTTTTTTTTATTGAGACAGAGTCTCACTCTGTTGCCCAGGCTAGAGTGCCGTGGCGTCAGCCTAGCTCACAGCAACCTCAAACTCCTGGGCTCAAGCGATCCTCCTGCCTCAGCCTCCCAAGTAGCTGGCACTACAGGTATGAGCCACCATGCCCGGCTAATTTTTTTTCTATATGTTTTTAGTTGGCCAGTTAATTTGTTTCTATTTTTAGTAGAGACGGGTTCTTGCTCTTGCTCAGGCTGGTTTCGAACTCCTGACCTTGAGTGATCCGCCCACCTCGGCCTCCCAGAGTGCTAGGATTACTGGCATGAGCCACTGCACCGGCCTGTATAATTCTATTTATATGAGGTATCTAAACTAGTCAAATATATAGAAACAGAAAACACAATCGTGAAGAGAGAAAGGGGGCATTATTATATAATAACATTTCAGATGTGCAAAATGAAAAAGTTCTCTGGAGATCTGTTTTACAATAATGTGAATATACTTTATTTTTATGGCTATTAATAAGCATTTATTAGTTTTTAATACTTTTTAGTGCATTATTATTTTTTTTATTTCAGCATATTATGGGGGTACAAATGTTTAGGTTACATGTGTTGCCTTGACACCCATCCCCTCCGGAGTCAGAGCTTCAAGCATGTCCTCCCCTAGATGGTGCGCATCGCACTCATTATGTACGTATATACCCATCCCCTCCTCCCCCCGCCAACCTGCCCAACACCCGATGAATGTTACTACTATATGTGCACTTAAGTGTTGGTCAATTAGTTAATACCAATTTGATGGAGAGTACTTATGGGGCATGTTTTTCCATTCTTGTGATACTTCACTTAGTAGAATGGGCTCCAGCTCTATCCAGGATAATACAGGAAGTGTGTTTACATTTACTGCATAGGGCATAATTCTAATAGATTTGTTTTAGTTTTGTATTGCTACATAACAAATTGGACACAGTTAGCAGCTTAAAACAATATACATTTATTGTCTTCCAGTTTCCATGGGTCAGGATTCTGTGCATGACCTAGCTGCTCAGGGTCTCACAATGCTGTTACCAGAGTTGTGTTCTCATCTAGAGCTTGGGGTCCTCTTGCAAGCCTACATAGTTGGCAGAATGTAGCTCCTTTTAGCTGAAGTACATCTTCAGCTACTAGAAGCTGCCTGCAGCTCCCTGCCACATGTCCCTCTCCATAGGTAGTTCATATCATAGCAGCTTGCTTCTTCAATGCCAGTAAAGGATCTCTCTCTCTCTCTCTCCAGTCTGCTAAAAAAGTCTTTTAAAATTGAGATTTGATTTTTAAATTATCTTGTTATTTTTTAAATTGACAGATAAAGTTGTACGTATTTATCATGTACAATAAGATATTTTGAACAGAGTCTTATATAGCATAGCAATCGCTGGATTGACATTCCATTACCTTTGCTGTATAATGTAACCTAATTAAGGGAGTAACAGCCCATCATTTTTGCCGTATTCTATTGGTTAAAAGTAAATCAGATCTTGCCTGTGGCCGAGGGGAGAGATTACCCAAAGCTGTGGCTACCAGGAGGCAAGAAATCACTGGTAGGTCAGCTTAAGGTTTTTTGTCACAAGCTGCTTTCAAGTTTTTGTCTGATAATTCCGACATCTGGGTCATATAGGTTATGGCATATGATGATTGCTTTTCCCTTGAGAATTGGCCATATTTTCCTGGTTCTTTGTATATTGAGTAATTTTGGATTGTATTCTAGACATTGTGAATGTTATGTTGTGTAAACTGTGGGTCACATTATAATCCTCTAGAGAATTGTGTTTTAGAAGATAATCAACCAAGTTAGGTTCAGACCACAAGTTCAGTCTTGTCTTCTGTGAAAGGGGGTCTACTTTCAGTTAAGTTTTCCAAGTTTAGTTTGCCGTTTTATTTCTGTTCTGTGTATGTGCCACTCAGGTGTTTGTCTGAGTGTTGGATGGTAGTTGAAATCTTAGTTCATTTCTCTAAGCTTTGGGTATGATCATTTGGGTCTGTCCTGTGCATGCACAGCGTAAGTCTGAGCACAGAACTTGTGTGAATTCATACACAGAATTAGAGGCTCCCATTCTCTATCTCTTTCCTCTCCAGAATTTTCTTCATGAGCCCATTCTTGAGGCTATGGTGCCCTCTTTCCTGGTTCCTCTGGCCAAAAAGACAGAATGTCCCTTTCCCTTCTAATTTTAGCTGCTTATACAGCCATCATGGCTGAACAATTCCATAACTAGGGCTTACTCCTTGGGCAAAGCTTCTAGGGAAAACTGAAGCAAAAATAAAATAAAATAAAATAAGATTACCTCACACACTCTTTGGCTCAGGGGCCACTTTTCTTGGTTACTCCGGTTAGCAATAACAGGATTTCTATTAGAATTTTCACCAATCCTGCCACTACTCTGCCATGCAGCTCTGCAACTGGGATCCACCCTCAAGGAAAATCTGCAAGAGAAAAAATTTGGTATACCCACTTTGATGCAGGGTTCTTCTGTAAGTTTTAACTCTTCTTTACAATCTACCTGTTTTTGGTTACTTTTTAGTGTCTTCAGTAATTGATTTTTGTATTTTGTCCAACATTTTTAGTTATATTAGCAGGAGAGATAGGTTGTAGTGAGCTTATTCCATCTTGACCAGAACGGGAGTTGATCTTTTTACTTATAAATTATCTGTATATTTAAAGAGGGTTTCTTATAACAACATATAGTTAACTTTTTAATTTGATCCCACAATCTCCACCTTTTAATTTGTATATTTAGATAATTTTAATTTAATATAATAATGGTTATGTTTGGGTTTAAATCTACCATTTTGCTATTTGTATTTTATTTGTTCCTTCTGCTCTATAGTTCTTTTTTTCCTCTTTTCTTGCCTTCCTTTAAAGTAATTGACATTTTTATAATTTCATTTTATCTCCACTTCTGTCTTATGAGCTATATTTCTTTGTTTTTAGTGGTTACATCAGGTTGCACTTATCACATTCTACCTTAAAGTAATTTTATACTACTTCCATAGTGTAAGAACCATACAACAATATACTTTTATTTTATCTCTCTCATCCTTTGTGCTATTTTGCCATACATTTTGCTTCTGCATATGCTAATAAACCCCATAATACATTGGTGTTATTTTTGCTTTAAACAGTTGTTGTTCTTTTAAAGAGAGTTTAAAAATGATAAAATGCCTTTTATATTTACCATTTGTGATACTCTTTATTTTTTTGTGTAAATCAAAGTCTGCCTCTGATATCATTATTGTCTTTCTGTGTGAAGAGCTTCATTTAAAATGTCTTGTTTAGGTCTGCTGGTGATAAATTTTCTCAGTGTTTGTTTGCCTGAAAAGGCTTTTATGTAGAGTTCTTTTTTTTTTAGTTATTAAAAATATTCCTTTTATTTGTTTGATTTTTTATTTCAAAATATTAAAGGGGTAGACATGTTTTGTTACATAGATACCTTGTATAATGCTTAAGTCTGGGCTTTTGAGTTCAATTTTAAAAGATAACTTCACTGGGTAAAGGATTCCATCCTGGCAGGTTTTTCTTTCGTCACTTAAAAGATGTCATTCCACTGTCTTCTGAATAGTGTAGTTTCTGATAATATGTCTGTAATCATTCTTACCTTTGTCCCTCTATATAATATACCTTTAATTTGGATATTTTTAGCATTTTCTCTTTATCACTGGTTTAAAGCAATTCAATTATTGTGTGCCTTAGTGTGTGTGTGTTTTTTTTTTTGTTTGTTTGTTTGTTTTGAGACAGTCTCACTCTGTTGCCCAGGCTAGAGTGAGTGCCATGGCGTCAGCCTAGCTCACAGCAACCTCAAACTCCTGGGCTCAAGTGATCCTCCTGCCTTAGCCTCCAAAGTAGCTGGAACTACAGGCATATACTACCATGCTTGGCTAATTTTTTCTATATATTCTTAGTTGGCCAATTAACTTCTTTCTATTTATAATAGAGACGAGGTCTCACTCTTGCTCAGGCTGGTTTAAAACTCCTGACCTTGAGTGATCCACCTGCCTCAGCCTCCCAGAGTGCTAGGATTACAGG
>CAUYMX010073924.1:0-60613 GCA_963573855.1 Lepilemur septentrionalis | reverse complement strand
CAGCTGGGTGGAAATATGATTGGGCAGAAAGGAGTATGAACTAATGCTAATAGACTGAGTGGGGAAACTCAGCAAGGCCTGTCCAGATTTTGCGTCTCTGAGCATACATTCCTTCCTTCTGGGGATGGGACAGGACCTTCTCTGGAATTGGGGGGTCTTAGGATGTACAGTCAAATAAAGTAAGTCAGATAATTTCTTTACGGCCAGTTATTAATATTACACAGAATCACTGTAAGTTTTATGGCTGGCTTTCGGGAAAAGGGGTTCTGGTTTCTATGACCCACCTTGCGGAAGAGGGATTCTAGTTTCTATGGTTAGCTTTGTGGGAGAATGGGACTGAGGGACAGGAGGACAGGACAAGAGCAGAGAAAGACCTTTGCTTCTGAGGCCTCATCCTGGGGTAACGTTCTCTGAGCCCCAACACCATCAAAGAAAGAATGAATAGGTAGTTATGCCAAGAGCTGGGCGAGAATGGCAGGTCAGATGGAGCAAAGGGATGTGAAAAAGCTCTCAGACAAGAAAGGAGCCAGCATAACAAAAGACAGAAGAAAGACCCCGTAGCTGGAGCCTGGTGAGCCAGCCAACAGCAGCTTAAGAGGAAGTAGGAGCTGGTGGCTTCCGGCAGGCGGTGTAGGCTGTGCCTCAGTGAGCAGGGTGCCCGGATGACTGTCAGCCTCAGAGTTTCAAAATGACACGTGGGGGGTCCCAGTGAGTCAACAGGGCACATTGATGAGAGTAAGGGCATGAGTGGCACTCAGAAGGCCACCTGGCAAGGTATTGGCAGCTAGACACATAGATTAGGGCAGTACTGGTAGTTTGCAAAGAATTCTTTTTTTCTCTTTAAGACACAAGGTCTCTCTATGTTTCCCAGGCTGGAGTGCAGTGGCTATTCACAGGCTTGATCACAGCCTCAAACTCTGGAGCTCAAGGGATCCTTTTGCCTCAGCCTCCTGAGAAGCTGGGACTATAGGTGCAGGCCACCAAACCCAGCTAAAGATTCATTTTTACTGTGTGTTTTGTTGTTGTTGTTTTTTTACCTTTTTTTTTTTTTTTTGCTTCATGGTTTTATCAATGTCTTTTTTTTGTTGTTGTTAGTTTTTTTGAGACAGAGTCTTTCTCTGTTGCCCTGGCTAGAGTACAGTGAGTGGTGTCATCATAGCTCACTGTGACCTCCAACTCCTGGGCCTCCAGAAATTCTCCTGTCTCAGCCTCTCAGAGTGCTAGCTAGGATTACAGACGTGAGCCACTGAATCCAACCTAGCCATGTCTTTATAAGAATTTGCTACAACTATTTTACTTCAGTGAAATGCTTTAAAGCATGCTCCCATTGTTTTTTCCGAATGTATGAACCCCTTTCTGCTGCTTCTTGTTGTTTGAGGTATTCTAACCTAAACAAAAAAAGGAAACTAAAAACAACTGTTTTAACTTTTTTTACCCTAAAAATATCTTCAAACATAACATTTTATTATCTAGAATATGAAAATTCTTTTCTGGAAGGCTTTTATTCAGAAATTTTCTGAAGGCATTTGCTAAGTATTTCAAAACCATGGAACCATACAAATAATAATAACCATAATGAAAATAAGGTACTGTGATTTTTCTGTAAAAATATTATTTCATTTAATTCTTCAAAGTTACGTGTTAGGTATTAGTACTGTCCATTATTATACCAGTGAGCAGACAGAAGCTTGGAGTGGCTGAGAAACTAGTCTCTAGACACACAGCAATAAATAGCAATGCTAGGATTTATGCCCAGATCATTCTCATGCTAAGGCATAACTTTCAATAACCATAATATACTACATGATTAAATTATATTTGGCAAATGAGAGGACATTTATGTCCATTCATTTTTAAATAAAACCACAGCTTGCAAAGCCAGAGAAGTGTTATTAGCGTCAGTGTCGTCCAGTTCAGCTTACGTTGAGTGTGTGGGGTTTAAAGGAGAGCTGCTCCCAGATTATCGATCAAAGCCCATAAAATTCACAATGGAAAAGAAGAAACAGTGGATCTAATTTATCGACCACAGGTCGGTCCCTAAACGCAAATTGATGTAATCAAGTCAATCACCCAACTTTAAGAAACCTTGTCTCCACGTACATAATCGATAGTATGAATTTAAATGAGCTCTCTTGCAGTTTTACAAGAATCATCTGCAACACGTAACACTTAGGCAGCATGATACGCAGTCACATGGGAAGCGTGTCTTTATTGTAATAAATGTCAAACTGAAATGTTTTAAAATTAAACATCGCTTGAAATAAAATAGGTGAATACACAGTTGAAATGTCTCCTAGTAAAACTTTTAGGATTAATAAAAATGACTACTCTTAATTCAGAGACCGCCATTTGTCATGCTATGTTAGGCACGTCACATCCTTATGCCATTAACTGTCACAACAATTGAATGACATAGGTATTAGCTCCAGTTCATGTCTGAGAAAACGGAGACACACAGAGAGTAAATCACTTGTTCTAAAACCCACAGATGTTAAAGGACCTCACAGCAATCCATACAAGATATGGCAGCGTTAAGCACCTCTGCTCTTATAACTAGAGAAGATTGTCCACCTCTGTAAGCACATGGCTTCTAACTTCATACGGCTTGCAATTTTAATCACTTATGTACTGGTATATCACGAAGCAAGCTGGATTTGTATAGAGAAAAGTAAAAAGTGCACTTTAAGGTATTTTTTCATATTTAAATTGTTCTGATAGTTTTACTATGATTTTTATACTAGCTTTAGTGTAATTATTGTTCGTGTAATTATTATAAAATCTTTATGAGTGCTGATGCACCAGAAATCCAATTATAAACTTACTTGCAAATTTAGGTAGCAGTAACTCATGGACCTTTAAAAAAAAAACATAGTTAATGGGTGGAGAAGGGATTCTCTGATTTGAGAAACAAATGTTCTTAGAAGTTCTTAGAAAACACCTGCAAGTAGATCATAGGAAGATCACGTGAATGCACCGCTAGTCTTCCATGTCTTTTCTAGATATCATTCCCTTCTCCGTAAAGTTTGCTTTTAGGAATTTTTATTTTGACCACAAGTAGTCACTAGTTGTCTGATCACTGCTAAGTTGGTTAAACTTGCCAAAGTTTAGGTGAATAAAGATTATTATGAAAATAATAAGAGGACTATAACAACACTACATTAATTATTAATTAATGTTATTTTATTAATGTTAAATGTGATCATGTTTATGAAACGAGATTTATAAATGCAACACAAATGTGAACTCGTGTTCCTAGTGAGCATAATACAATTTACCTGCTCCAATTTCTCAATATTATATACAATGAAAGCTCAGGAAATTTAATGAAGTATGCAAGGACACACAGTGACATTTCTAAATATCAAAGCCATGCTTTTTCTACTCTTCCGTGCTGGCTTTTAAGGCATGCACCACCATGCCCGGCTAATTTTTTCTATATGTTTTTAGTTGTCCACCTAATTACTTTCTATTTTTAGTAGAGACGGGGTCCCACTCTTGCTCAGGCTGGTCTCGAACTCCTGAGCTCAGACGATCCTCCCGCCTCAGCCTCCCAGAGCACTAGGGTTACAGGCTTGAGCCACCGCGCCCAGCCAGATTTAGCTTTCTTTAGACCTGTGGAGATGACAACAAATATCCCTTCTGAAGAAGCTGAAAGAGGTGACTAGGGGTACTAGTTGCTGAGAGACTCTCTCTTAAAATATTGGATAAAATCTTGCTTAATTTAATTGCTTTGTTATTTTACCCCACCTATATCTGAAAATCATGCTGGTAAGAAGTTTTTTTTTTATTATACTGAAGATAACAAAGACAAAATGTTAATTATTGGTGAAGGGCAAGAGTTTAGAGAGTTTGATTAAAGAGCAGCATGATCTAATGGAAAGATAGTGGATATGAATTCATATCTTGGCTCCAGAAATTATGAACTGTGTGATATGAAGGAAATTTTTTAATCTTTCCCTTTTAATTTCTACCTAGATCTGACTTCATCTTGTAGGGATGCTAGAGATAAAAACAGAATATTTACTGCAGTACTTGGTATAGAGTACTTTCTAAAGATTTGGTAGGATAGCCTCCATAATAATACATTATTACCTACATACGTTAGCCTGCAGCTAGCAACCCAAAATAAAATTTTAAAGAAGAGAGATACTAACGTTTTACCAAGAGTCAAGTTTTCCATACACTGTCATTTAATCTCTTTCTTTAAAATATGCTCTTAATATGTTGACTGTTCCCATTGCATTCTGTCTATACCTTGCTGGTTTTACCCTTCACGCCCTTGTAATTCACGCTGACGTTTTTCAAGCCTTGGCTTACTCACCATTTGGATGCAATATTTAGGTAACCTAATTGTGCTTCATAAACCAACTCCTCCTGGATTTCAGTCGTTTGCTCTGCTTGGTTTTGAGTTACCTATTTAGGTGTGTTTGGGGCCTTGGCACAGGGCCAGAGGAAGGTGACACACCTGGGGTGGAGCAGTACCTGCCCACAGCATTTCTGCAGGTGTGGCAAGAAGGCTCCAGGCCCCTAGTTATCTTGCAAAACTGCATTTGCTTCTGGCTGAGAACAGACTGCTCTCCCCCTCCCTTTCACTTAGTAGCTGTGAGAACAAAGAAGTCTGCTCCTGTGAGAGATACAGTATTCAGCAGTGTTCGAGATGATTAAAAACAAGAAAAAGATTCCTTGTGGGCTTTGACAGGGTTTTCTCCTCCCCTAGTGGAAGACAGAGCTTCAGTGAACATTCTGCTACCAGGCAAGGGGTTTACTGCAATTCTGAGTCAAGCCTAACCGAGCAAAACAAAGAATTTCCTCATTCTGTGAATAGTCTGAGATGTGTCCTCCGGGCTGAGGGGATCTCCTTCCCGGAAATGGCGTGCACAAATAGTGACTTGCTCTAACAAGTTCATAGAGTGACTTCGGGGAACTCTCATGTTTAGTTTGTGTATTGACCATGTAAATATGTGGTTTTCAATGTGGTTCTTTGCTGTTGATGAGCCATCCATCAAGTTGCATTTCGAAACTTGTTTCTGGGACCATGTTTACTTGAAATGAGTGTTTGGGAAAGAGAGAGGGAGGAAGAGGGTGACCTTTCAGAAATGGTTTTTGAGGCTAGTTTGGGGAGCTCTATGACACATATACGCACATTTGGGGAACTTTCATCAAGTCAACAAGTATTTACTGAACACATACAATATCCTCAGCAATGTATTATGTCATAAGGACATAAGAACATTATCCTTAAGATTTCATCCTTACCTGGGCTAATGCCTATTCTATTTATTGTCTGGGGATTGCAAAGAGGTAAGAGAGTTATATTCATTTCCTAGCCTGCTGCAGGCTAGGAACATGGTGGCTTAAAACAATAGAAATTTATTTTCTCACAATTCTGAAGGCCAGAAGTCCGAAATCAAGATGTGGGTAAGGACGCTCTTCCTCCACAGGCTCCAGGGGTGACTGTTCATGCTTATCTTCTAGCTTCTGGTGGGTGCCGTCAACCCTTGGCTTCCTTGGCCTGTAGTCATATCACTCCAGTCTTTGCCTCTCTCTCCACGTGCCTCTGTGTGTATCTTCCCTTGTTTGTGTCTGTCTCCAACTCACTACCTTTCCCCCATATGGACACATGTATGATTATTAATTTTACATGTAAATTGACTAAGCCCTGAGATGCCAGGATGCCTAAATTCCTTTCCATCTATAGACCTGTGAACTTAGGAAAAAAAGGGGCACTCAGGAGTAAAAGGGGCACTTAGGAAAAAAAGGGGCACTCTCTTCTTTCTCCTTTCTTACCATGGCAAGATTGTATTTTGATCCCTGTTCTGTGTTATATATATTCCAGTTAGGTTCTTTCATCTATTAATATTTAGGATATAGTAAAAATTAGAAAACATTGCAAGAGCATAATAACTAAATTTTGACTTTTTTTACATGTCTTAACGTAATTAGCTATTGAGTCTTCTACTCCTGCAAAAATCAAGTGAGCTACTAGCTCTCTGCTGGGTGGGCCTTCAAATAGAAACTCAATTCCCACAAAGAACTGGGATCACTTTTCTAGTATTTAGGAAAACAAAACCAATGAGAGGTTAAAAAAAAAAAAAAAATAGAGTCTGTGGGCTTGGCCCAGAGAAGGTTTCAGTGTGAACAGGAGCTGAGTTGAGGAGAACGCGGTTTTCACATCTCCAAATTGACGCTTACAAGTGCCCAAGCTTGATGACCTTGGCTGATTCTAAATAAGACATCTGTACCACATCTGGTAAGACAGGAGCTGGGGGTATACGGAAAGGCAATGGGGGCCCTGAGAGCAGGAGTGAGTGAGTCACACAAAGTGGCTTGAATCCAAGTTTCCAAGCATGCTTCGGAGCTATTTCATTCTACTACCTCGCCTCATTTATGCATGTGTGTGTACACGTGCATGAATATATGTAGTGTGCATGTATTTGTACAAATGTGCTGTCTACCTATGCATATGTGCATATGTGCATATATGAATGGATATTCATATGCATAAACATGTGTATGCATGAACATGTATGTACATGTGCCCGAATATATGTGTGTGTATGTATATATTTTGCATTATGTGTATTCTAGCAAGTACCTACTGACAGTGCTGTTGCATAATTTATGTCATGAATAATTGATAATATCCATAGAGGAACTTTAGGTTAATTTACATCAAGATGTTTCTTGAACATATTTAGAAATTTTTCACAGCTACACATACAGTGGCATGGTTATAGATTTGGTTTTTGTGTTCATGGATGTTGTTTTGCTGATGCAGTGCCGAACTGCAGAGACCTTTTGAAGTAAGCATGTCAGAAGAGGCAAGATCAAATGACACTGTAACTGAAGTCCGCATTTTTGGAAAGACTTTCCCTCTGCCTCTTTGTCACCGTGCACAAGACAAGCCGTGCTGTGCTCTTTCAGACAAAGGAGCCGGCAAGAGGACGGCAACCAGACTTTACTTCTAATCTATTTATTTATGCACAAATGGTGTGCAAAGCCATGCCCTCCCTGTGTATTCTTGATTCATTTCTTTAATGAACAATATGCTATGGTTTACCTTATATGGAAGTCAAAAGCCATTATGATGATCCCATGTATTGTTTTTCATAGTAAAACTCACTAATTTCACCTAATATCAGGATAGTACTTTCTTTTATCTTAGCGCTTTCTTTTCCTTTCGATAGGAGAAACTCAGTGGTGACAAAGGTTACAAGGGTCCCTTAGTCAAATGCCAGAACCTTCTAAACCTTGTCTGTGCAGACGGCAGATCTGCAGTTCAGGCGCATGGATTGGGTTTGATTTCCTCGCATTGAAAGACTATGCTACGTTCCCCCATCACACCAGGATGTAGAAAAGTGAGGAATAATTGGTATGTTCTCTCCTTTAATCTTTATCAGAATGTGATGTCGGGAATTTGCTTATTGGCAATTTCAGCCTCATTACCAGGATGTGTGCCACTGCAGCAATAAAACAAGCAGCTCAGCAGCTCGCCTTGGAGAAGAAGGCAGCTGCACGCCATTATGTTAAATGTTAGTGTGCGGTTCTAGGGAAGTAAGTATGACTGTCAAACAGGCAAGTTCTGTTACACGGCACTGTTACAGTGCCTGGCATTTAGGGGAATAGATGAATGAATGAATGGATGAATGAATGAATGAATTTTGCCATTCCCCTGTACCACTGGTACCATTATCGCCATAATATTTTTTGCCCAAAATGACTCACTTCTTTGAATTTTATAAATATATTATAAAAGAAAGTTGAATAAGGCAAGTTCTCTTTTGGTACTAATTATTTATAAAATATATATAATATTAACTATGGCACTATTTAATTAAGTTCAGTGTTGTGTTCCTTCCACATACAAATGCAAGACATAAACCACACTTTGGAAGACTGAAGCTTGAGAGCCTCAACTAATAATAATTATACTAACAAATAATGATATACAGTGGCTATCACTGAACCACTTAATATATATAGAGTTAGCTCATTTAATTTAATCCTTATAATAACTCTAGGAGGAAATCATTATTTTTCCTACTTATAGACAAAGAAGTTGATACACCGTGAAGTTAAGAATCCATCATATGATAAAATTTATAATAATAAAAAACAGTTATCTGTGGAGTAGTTCTTTTATGCTGAGATTCATTAGCAATGTACAGTACTATTAGATTCTCACAATGACCCTATGAGATGGCGATTGCTATCTGCATCAACAGGTAAGGAAAATTAAGTAAATAGCCTAGTCGCTCAGCTACTAAGTGGAATAGTCAGCATTTGAACCCAGTTGCCTCCATGTTCTAATCTTGCAATACACACCTAGCAGAATTTGAAGAATCCCACCATAGAAGTCAAACATACAGTGGCCCTCCCTTATTCTCAGGGGAGACATTCTAAGACCCCCCTGTGGATGCCTGAAGCCTCCATTAGTATCCTATAAATACTTGGCACAGATTTCTTTTTTCTTCTTCACAATTTCACAGCTGGAACATTCATTCTTACTGTAGATCTTGGCGACCTCAGCATACAATTTTTTTTTTCTTTCCTTATTAAATGGAGAACTTCCTTTAACTTTTCACTTAAAGGAAGAACTTCTCAGGTTCTCTTTGGCATATACAAATTGCCAGCATCACTACTCTTGCATTTTGTGGCCATTTTTAAGTAAAAGAAGGGTTACTTGAACATAAGCACTGAGACACCATGACAGTCTATCTGATAACTGAGCTGGCCCCACCAGTGGTTAATGAGTGGGTTGTGTAGACAGTGTGGATATAGCTTCCATGTTCCTTGTGCTAGTCAGAATGGTGCAAGATTGCAAACTTATGAATTGTCGATTTCTGAAATTTTCCATTTAATATTTTTGGATGGTAGGTAAGATGGGAGAGGGGACAGGTACAATACTTTGTAGAATGGAGAACTAGGAGGCCTTTAGAGATATTCCAGTCCTGCTGTGTCACTTTACAAATGAGGAAAGAGTTCTAGAATCTAAATTTGCAAAGCTTATCAGTTAGACTGTGATTTCAAATCAGTCAACAAAATGAAGGTATTTTTTAACTGTTTATTGGAGAATGTGGCAGAGAATCGTTCAGCACGAATGAAATAACCAGGTATTTTTGGACTGTTGAACCAAGTCTTTTAGAGTGTGTGTATATAGTAACAGAGAGTTTGTTTGTACAAACTGAAAGGAAAATTGCTCAGTTCCGATAGCAATGGAAGGTTACCAGTTGACCTTTTGCCTTCTTTCAGAAAGCACAGAGGAGCAAGTAATAATTCAAGCTTGAGGATAAGAGTATCCACAAAGTGCTATTTGTTTTTTTCTATTTGATTTCTATATTCAGCTAAGCACTTCCTTGAAGCTGATGCCCAGAGCTGTCATTTATCCACTTTGCTATTATCACATCTGAATCCTGCAGGCCCACTTCAAATGCAGAGGGATACACCTGCAGGTTCTGAATGGATTTCTTCAACAATGCCGCCCAATTGACTCACATTTAAAAATACTTTGATCGACCCATCTCTTTGTGACATGAACTCCGAAGCACTGGCGGGGGCTGTTGGAAGAAAAGGCCTGGATCCACGACCAAATATGCTGACTTCTCCAAAAAAGGATATTTCCTGCCTCTTTAGAAGAATTACATGCAATGGAAAGATTGATGGTCCTCTGTCAGAAAGCTACCTTGGAACAGGGCTCTCAATTAATTTCCATGAGCCACAATTACCCTGTGGTCACATAATTAAAAAAATAACCTGGGTGAACCTTCCTAAGCCAGTCTAGTAACCACATTTGATGTAATGAAATAGTAAGCACCTAGGAATATTTTAATTTAAAAAAATATATCTTTTTTCTGGTATACATTTTAATAAATAAAATTATCTATGTTTTAGAATTTAAAAATTTCAATCAGAGCTCTAATCCATAAAACAAAAAGAAATATGTTTATTGTGTGAAATGTACAAAACATATTAATAGAAAAATATAAAGAAAAATGGGTATGCTTTGTTTTCACTCTATTTTTGCATACATAACGATATGATGGAGTCAAACATATGAAGTTTAATGAGTTGATCAGTCATTAAAAAGTAATTAACCAAGTAATATACATAGTCACTTTAAACTAATTGGAAAACAGTTAAGTAAAACATAAGCAAAGCTTTTTGTTAGTAGCATAATACTTTTTATGATACATGTTATTTCTGTTTGTTTGCTTTACAATTCAAAGAATTATATTTATGTGGCAATTGATTTCTGTGGTTGTTATGAAGCCCGTGCCCCCTTGGGAAGGATTTTAAATATCATGAAACTGAGTTCCTTCCAGTTTTCTTTCTCATTAGGAGGACTGCAGAGACTGGCCCCTTAGCAAAGATTTGACTGAGATATAAAAGAGACAATTATGTGGTCTATTACCAATTCTGATGGACTTTATGGTATTTAAATGAACAAAGCTCTCTTTGTCATTTCATTAACATGATTCCTTTTCAGAGAACGAGCAGTTCTCATCCACTTCTTCCATTTTGGGAAAACAACCCAATTTTTTTCTCAAGCTCATTTGAAAAGAAAATGGTTGTTGGTCTCTCCATAATTGATTGAGGATGTGTAAGGCGTCTGAGTACACCTGACTCCATATCTTACCACAGACTACAAAGTGCCAAGCTATATTCCAGTGAAATAACTAGAGGCTTAAAGCACAGAACATAATAACCATTATTGATTTATAATTCCTTGGCATTTGTTAGTTTGTTTTTTTCATTCCTTCCCTTTTTTTCTCTTAAAGAATGAAATTTGTAACAACTGTGACCGGAACATATTGTTTTAGAAGGGTTCAAATTTAAAATGCTGGATTTCTTCGGTTGAGCTTTAACCCATACGAGGATTTTAGCATTTGCACGTTATTTTCCATTGTTCCCATTAAAAAGTAATTTCATACACTAGGTAGTCTTACTGATTAAAATGCACGCATCCAAATTGCTTATATTTAAAAAGCCAAGACAAGGATAAATGACAATAATGGATTCATATAAACAAAGAGTTTTTCTAATATTTTACTCTGGCATATTTTAATAACTCCTTAAACTCAGAAGTAAGTATGTAGACTACTGTACATACTGTATGTCATCATATATAATTTATTTTGTATACATAAATATACCCATTTATTATGTATCAGAGTTCAATATAAAAAGTTGGGGGGATTCTTTGTTCATTTGATATCTAAGGAGAGACCCTCACATTGTCTGTTTAAGTCTTTGTGCTGCTTATATAAGATACCACCTCGTGTAAGTCATTGAGCCACATACTCTAAGCCTGCCTTCTCGGTATGACTTCCCAGACCAAAAAGAAAAAAGTCAAGCTAAGGTGGATTGAAAATTAATTAAAACAAGGGTCCAGATATCTGTATAGTTAAGTTCATGCAAACTTCAGATACCCTGCTGAGGATATATCTGTGAGATTCTTTGAAATTATTCAAATTTCCAGGCTATTTCACCATAGACCTTTTACTCAAGATGATAACCCTTCCTCCAAGGTTCCTTTACCAACTTCAATAACCTCTGGGACCTTCACCTTAGCTAATCCCATTCATTGCTTGGGTAAGGTGAATACAGATTCTTGAAATCTAAAGCTTATATAGGTGGGAGTGGCTTATTTTAAGAAAAAGAATAAAAAGTTACAAATGCAAAAAGTATACTGGAAATAAATATTGATTAAGAATGAGAAAAGGAATCACAGCAAAAAGCTGCAGACTTGAGATTTTGGCCACTTTCCTCCAAGATCTCTTTAGACAATTACGTAGAAATGCTTAAGCAGAAATGACTTCTGATTACACTCTGAATTTTCCTTCCCAGCTTTTAACATCACCAGCCCTCCCAGGGACCTGCTCAAGGGAGAAGCCAGAAAGCTGAAGCTTCTTCTTCTTCTTTTTTTTAATCTCTTAATTGCACATATTCATAGGGAATAATAAAATCCTGTCATTTATGACAACATGGATGAACCCGGAGCACATCCTGTTAAGTGAAATAATCCAGACACAGAAAGACAAAGACCACGTGATCACACTCATATGTGGAATCCAAATTTTAAAAAGCTGGGATCATAGAAACAGAGAGTAGGACTGTGGTTACCAGAGACTAGGTAGGGAGGGGTGGGGTGGAGGAAGGATGGGGAGAGGTTGGCCAAAGGCTTCTTTAGTATTACGGCAAATCTCAGGCCATCCCTTCCTGCAAGAAATCTTCCCCACTGCCCGCTTTTAGCATTCTCTCCCTAAATTTCCATAGCATCCTGCATCCATCTCTATTTTAGCATTTACCATCTTGGTATTATATGTGTCTGATTCTTTAGGGCAGCAAATCTGAATTCTTTCCCATTTTATCCCCAATTTCCAGCACAGTTCTTGTCATATAGTATGTACCAAATCAATACCTTCCAATAATAGCAAATAATTGCGTAGTGCTTGCTATGTGCCAGGCTATACTCTAAGCATTTTACATATTTTCGCTATGACAGAGCTAACATTATTAACATTACACAGGTGAGGAAACTAAGTAGAGAGCTTAAATAACTTGCCCAAGGCCAAAGAGCTAGTGCAGGTCAGAGCTGAGAGTCAAACCCAGACAGTGTGTTTATGCAGCGGGTGCTCCCGACCCTGCGCAATATCACCTCTCAAAAGGAAGGCTGTATGGATACTTTTCTTCACTCCTGCTTTGAGTGGCATTTGCACTCGATGCCTCAAGGCAAGGTCTGCTACAATGGGCGGCTCCCTAAGAACTGATAATCCAATTTGGGAATTTCTGAAGACTTGCAGCCTCTTTACCCCCTACAGCTTCGTGCCTGTAGGAAGCACTTACATGCTTGTTAGTACCTCCCCAGAGATGTTGGCAGGAGGGGAGACCATATTACTGCCGCTGTCCTTCACACCCTCGGGTTATCCTTGTTGCTGCTGGGGACTGGAAAGCTAATCTTGCAGTAGCTTGTCAGTATGTCTAGATTCCAAATAGGAGGCAACTCTTTATTATCTACATTTACCCTTTTCACCCCGTAAGGGTTCAGCTTCTAGACCAATCCTCTCCTTGGAAAGATGTGTTAAGTACTTAAGCGGAAGCTCAGAATACGCCCCTTTCAGCAGTTGAAAGATTTTTAGTTGGAAAGTGACAGAATAAAAACTACATATAAGGAGGATCAGGGATGAATTATAGAAGAGGGAAAGATAGGATACCAGGAGATGAGAGAAGAACAAATTGGTTTTACATCACAGCAGCTTCTAATGCAGACCCTTCCGCTGCAAGCTTGCCAACCATTTCCAACATTTTACTTTAAAATAATTACCGGCTGGAATTGATTTTATTATAATTTCCCAAGTGCAATGATTCTCATAACAATTTATTTTGAGAACCTTGTGAGAAAATCTTTAGTCTTGAAGATAAAATATGCATAGGCAATTGGCCTAATCAAAACGATAATTTATACTTGTTTCTTAGCCAGCAAGCAGAGTTTACTAAAATTTCCTTATACCAAGGTTTATTTCTATTATGCAGAATTCTCTTTTTGTAAAGGTAAGAGATAGTAAGCTATGGGGAAATTTTTCCAGCAATTATAGGCATCTAAAGGAGGGAAGTCTTCTCCATCCAAGAGATGGCTTTTGCGATTTTGCGATCCAGACTGTATATGTTTTATGCAACATTAATCTGCCTCGTTTTGCTCAGATGAGAGGTTTTATATGTCATTCCCAGGAAAAATTGGTGACCATAACTGCATAATGAAGTTGAGTTCTTAGTAGCTTAGCAGGATTGGGTTCCTGAATTTTTTCAAAGCATTCACAGAGCCTGGCAGAAATGAGCAGAATTATTTCGCAGTAAAATTCCATTCATTTAGAAGGCATTCATTTGGAGTTTATGACGGTGAGCAATAGCTGGAGCGACCTTTACCAGGGCACTCCCTGCTCAACAGAGTTATATGAAACCTATTGAGGAATGCAAACTCTTTTAAAGCATAGGTTCTCACTTTAGAGGCACCATTAAGAAAGCGGATAAATGAATTAAGATAATTACTAGCTCCCCATTTAAGCAGATCTTCTAGAAATTTCTTTCTATCAATGCTACTAGCTTAGTGTGCGTTCATTTATATCTTAAAATACCATTTTAGTTTGTTTTAATTCTTGTAATTCCAATTACTGACACCCCTTTGTTTGATGCTCTTTATTTTATATTGACCCAATAGAAAAGATATTTTTTTCCATCTAAAAAACTAAAATGTTGTTTGGCAAATACCCAATAACGTCATCATGCATTGGATACTATTCTAATATGTGGCTGTTTTGAAGACTTTGGGAATGAGTTTTCATATAATATAGTTTTTTAGTGCTCGAGCTAGGCTATCTTTTGGTAATTATTGGTTTCTTTATCCATTTTCGTGGTAGGAACTGCTTTTTGTTGAATGTGGGTTCCCCTTTGTGTAGCATAACCTAGCAGTTCAGAGATGGGTGTCATTTTTTTTGAAAAACAAATACATGAATGATCGAACCAATAAGTGACTCGGGTTTTTCTTTGGTGTGCCCTAAATCTGAAGTCAGTAACTCTGGAGACTACTGAATCATTTGGCCAAGAAGATCCTGGCATGGGATTCAATCTACATGGAAAGGAGCTAGCAAGCTGCAAGGGGCCAGGCAAGCAGGGAGGCAGAAGGTTGCAGGAAGATGGTAGACAAGAACTAGAGCGCTACATAGTCAGAGAAGGTCCAGAGAGCCAACAGGAATAGCACCTCCATGAAAGTCCAAGTATGGGCCCACAAATGTTAGCTATACCCTCATATCAGTGAGAGACAAGTAGGGGACCATCTCTATGTTTGAGAAACTGTACATTGGTTATTCACCTTTCACTCAATTGTTAATCTCAACTATTTACAGTGTACTACCGTTTACCAGATGGTGTATTAGCTGCTGCTTAGAACGTATAATAGTGTCTGGCATTTCCCGGTTGCTCAATAGATGTTTATTAGATGAAATTGGTTGAAGACAAACAAGATAAAGTGAGTACGGCTGAACTAAGTCTGGAACTAAAGGAAGAAAGGCCCAGATAAGGTGCCCATGTAGGTCTCTACACAACTTGCTCTGCACCTCATCACTGACTGAATATGCTTGTCCTCACCTAGAACGTTTTGTAATCAAGCATGCTATACAACTTTATTGTCAAACACCAGAGAAAGTAAGAATATGAAGTGATAGAAATAAATACTTGAATCATTGTTCTCGTAGCCTGACAAATCCCCTGTGCTCTAAAGTGCTTTTAATTTTGAGGACAAAGCTTTTTACACAGGAGACATGAATAGCAAGGGGAGGTTGGTGGGTTTAAAACGGATTCTCACACAATACAGTAAACAAAAGTGTTACGGGCAGAAGAGAGGTAGGCAAAAGGAGTAGTCGTCCCAGCCACCAGAATTCATAGCTCTCCCTGTTTTGTTTTGTTTTGTTTTGTTTTGTTTTTGAGACAGAGTCTCACTCTACTGCCCCAGCTAGAGTGCCGTGGTGTCAGCCTAGCTCACAGCAACCTCAAACTCCTGGGCTCCAGTGATCCTCTTGCCTCAGCCTCCCGAGTAGCTTGGACTACAGGCATGTGCCACCATGCCCGGCTAATTTTTTATAAATATATTTTTAGTTGTCTAGCTAATTTCTTTCTATTTTTTTAAACAGAGACAGGGTCTTGGTCTTGCTCAGGCTGGTCTCGAACTTCTGACCTCCAGCGATCCTCCTGCCTTGGCCTCCCAGAGTGCTAGAATTCCAGGTGTGAGCCACTGTGCCCGTCCCAACAGCTCTCCCTTGTTGAACTCAAAAAGGGTGCAAGCAGCACACTGCCTTCTCTTGGGTCAGAGAAAGATGTTCAACTGTGAACAAGGTTCAAAGGACAGTTTGTCTGCTTCCATATCTTTATGCACATACATACACACACATGTGCACACACACAATTTGAAACCTCCCCACTTACCCACCAGAAGTCAACAAATAGACACGCAGGCACACACACATGCACATATGGAGCACACACATGCACACGCACCCATAACTACACACTTGCACTTGTCCGTACACGCATATCACATGAACATACCACAATGTATATGTCACATTTACACACAAGCATGTATGTACACTGGTGCATACCACACAATGCACACCATGTGTGTGCATGTCCATGCTCACATACTTCATACAGGCGCACACATTTTATACATGCAACCCTCACACACATAGGCACACGTGGAGACATGCACTAATACTATCACAGAGATGCTTGCATGTTGGACAAGAGTACAGTACCCACACACACAGCGCAGTGTGTGCGTGTGTACACTCACGTACCTTCATACACACATTCACACAGACAAATTCACAGACACAGGTGCACAAACGGGAATCAGAAGACGCTACAGAAATTAAATATATCTCTATAAAACATTTGGGAATTTTAAGTCATAAAGAAGGAAGATGAGGAAATGAAAGGAAATCAATACAAGAAGGATGGAGTGAGCGTATCTTCAAGCCCCCGAGACCTTCCCTTTGCAGAATGCAGATTGCCATTTTAATTCAAAAGGAGCTCAGTAGTAATGGCGCGGCAAGTTACGGTAGGTGTGTCTGACACCAACATGTCGCAGCGCTGCTTAATCCTCTAAATACACAATTCAGCTCCTAGCTGAGCTGAGCAATTTGATCAAGGTCACTAAGAACAGTAAACAGTAGGAGCTTAGCTAACATTTGAGCGTGAACCACAGGACCACTCCCTTAAATTCACTCCAATATTCCGTTTCATAAACAAGAAGGGGAAATGGATTTAAAATAGAGATTTTCCATTTAAAATTCTATTTAATTCATCGCTGTAGATTACAAGTTTGACAGTGACGCGGTGCTCATAATTTATGTATGAATCTGTTGCATTTTAAGCGTGTTCACACACATGGAAGACTGAGATACGTGCTTACAATTGGTGTTTTCTCTGAGGATGCCAAAGAATGCCATTTTAAATATGACTAACAATAATAAATTAGGAAAAAAAATCTCTGAAGCTCCATCTTACATGTATTTTAACAATTATTTTTGTGTGTGGAAAGACCAATAGTCTGTAGGTGTGCAGATATAAACCATAATTCCTTAGCGCCCTCTTGTGGTTATTTTAAAGAACAACTTTCTGATTATTGAATATTCCCCCCTTCTTCCCCGTGTTACTAAGGAACAATGAGCCTCTACAAAGTTTGTCAGACGAGCCATAAGAAATTGCTGATATTTGACAATTTTTGACCCCCCAAAACAGTAATGTCATATGACATGGCTGGAAAGAATCCCCTCCTGATTGCCCCCATGTGTTCCGAATCCAAGGATAATTCATACGTCATATACTTGGATTTGCTTACATTATCATTCCATCAGAATTTCCTGTCTGGCTTTTAGAGTGCCCAAGATTGTAACTCACCCTTTCTATCCACGTTTTTCTCACTATTTACCAACAAGACCTGACCTATTAGAGTTGATTCTGTCCGTGTGCTGTCCGCAGGATCTCCTTTCCTGACTCTGCTTCATACTTTATTGAGGCCTTCCTGCCTCATCCAATACCTACGCAGTCTTTATTACCCAGATCTATGTCACTTGCTTGTATATACCCTGTTCTCTTGGCTCTGTGCCTTCTTTCTATTCCAATGGCCATATCCTGGAACTAATACATTAATTGCTTTATACTGTCTTATTCTCTAATGATGTTATTTCTACCTCCCCACTTATATATTATATACAACTACACAACATACAATTATATACAACTCCCCAACCACTTATTGAGGGAGGGATATCTATCTATCTATCTATCTATCTATCTATCTATCTATCTATCATCTATCCACTCATCATAGGTAGAATATTGGTCTCTCAAAGACGTGCATAGCCTAATCCTCAGAAACTGTGAATATGTTAGGTTATATGGCAAAAGAGAATTAAGGGTGATAATTAGCTGCCTTAAAACATGAAAATTACCCTGGATTTTCAAAGTGGGCCCAATGCAATCACAATGTAATCTCCTTAAAAGTGCAGAAGGAGACAGAAGAGAATCAGAGAGATGGCAGCATGAGAAATATTCAGCCTAACCTTGTTGGTTTTGAAGGTGCAGGAGGAAAGGGGCCATGAGCCAAGGAATGTGGCTCTAGAAACTAGAAAAATACTACCCCCCCCCAAAAAAAGGGGATTCTCTTTTACAGCCTTACAGGTAGCAAGAATGCAACCCTACAGATACTTTGATACTTCCTTGACGGGAGAAGTAGGGAGAACATTATTAAGCATTGTTAAAATGTCCATACTACCCAAAGTGATTTACAGATTCCATGCAAACCCCATCAAAATACCAATGTCATATTTCACAGATCTAGACAAAATAATTCTACACTTTGGAACCAGAAAAAGCCTGAATGGCCAAACAATCTTAAGCAAAAAGAACAAATCTGCAGGCATCACATTACTGGACTTCAAACTATACTACATGGCAACAGTAAACAAAACAGCATGGAATTGGCACAAAAATAGAGACATAGACCAATGGAACAGAACAGAAAACTTAGATATAAAACCATCCACATACACTGTCTCTTTTCTCCAGGGTCCTTGACTGAAATATTCCGTCGTAGGGATATATCATAATTTATTTCACTATTTTCATAATGCTTTACATTTAGGATTCTCTTGATTATTTTAAATCTAAACATTGCTGTAATAAAGATGCTGATGCATAATCTAGTGGTCATCTCTGGTTATTTCTTAATTATATTTTCTAATTGCTATTGCGTAGAGGTTCTATGTGTTTTTAGATCTCTTGCATCAACCAATATGGCTAAAATTCTGTTATTAGTTCTAACAGTTTAACCATAGAATCTCTTGAATTTTTTATGGAGACAATCCTATCAGCTTAATTAAAAATTTCTTTCTTTCTTTTATATCTATTTATTTTTCATTTCTGCTTCATATCTTACTGCATTGTCTAGGACATTTAGTAATATGTAAATTACAAGTGGGTTTTTTTAATTTATTGATACATAATTATACACCTTCATGGGGTACATGTGATGCTTTGATACACACAATGTGTAATGATCTAATGAGGGTATTTAGAATATCTATAACCTTGAACATTTACCATTTCTTTGTGTTGGGAACATTTTAGATTTTCTCTTCTAGCTATTGTGAAATATACAATATATTATTGTTAACTGTAGTTGACCTACTGTGCTATCAAACACTAGGACATACTCCTTCTATCTCACTCTGTGTTTGTACCCATTAACCAACGTTTTTTCACTCCACCTTTCAAGCAGTTTTAATGGGCGTATTTTCTTCCTGACTTCAAAAAGAATGCTTCTTAATTTTACCACTAAATGTAAGCTATTTCTTTAGGATAAATTTTTAAGTGTTAAATTATTCAAACGAATATAAATATTTTAAAGCTTTTTGGAATATATTGTAAAATTTCTCTTCAGAAAATTGCAACATTTTCCATTGCTGTCAATATTTACGGACAGTGCCTTGTTCCACATGATTTTGCCAACATTAGGTGTGAATTAGATTCGTTTTCATAACCAGATTTTCAAAAGTTATAATTTATTACCATGTTCATGATAAAAGGTTAAACATTATAGAAAAATAATACCACCCACCCTCCCTCCTGATGTTTTCATTCCCATCTTTTAGAGATAACCACTGCTAGAATAATTCATTCATCTATAGCTATACATTTAAAAATCATATGTGCATTGTCATGGTAGTTGCTTCAAGAGACACAGATTAGGAAATTATTATATAGTGGGAAAAGTAGAAATTATGGCTTCTAACTTCTTGATGGTTTTATATAAAGACTGTATTAGATCCCCAGATGCTAAAATTGTAAAAATTGAAAAATTACTTAATTCACATGCACAATTGAGCATTACTTATTCATCTTTTTGGACAAGAAAACTGAGTTTCACAGACATGGGGGACTTGTAATTCTCAGTTAGAGAACGAGCCATGCAATTGAGGACGTAGACACAATCCCCGTAAGCACCGATTACTGTTCTCTGCTTCTTGGCCACACCTAAACTCTGATTTACTGCAAGAAAAAAAGAAAATAGGAACCAGATTCTTCTGACAATTAGTGAAGAACGTTATCCTTGTAGGTAGCTGAACACATATTCCATTTACTTTAAAATAAATGTGAACTTTCCTATTTTCTAAATTCATGAAGCCAGACTTTCTATTTTAAAATATTGCAGGGCATTTTAATTATTGGGCCATTCTTTCTTTCACGTAAAAGCCCTTAAAATTACTTTAGAAATCACCTCCGGTTTAGAGGTGTCATTTTTCTCTAACATAAATACTAGAAACTTTAAAAAAAATAAAATTAAAAACCCAATTCTACTCTACCTGCTATACACAGTTTTCCAAAGTGAGATGTTTGTTCCCCAGCTGCATAAATGTAAGTCATAAAAAATACTAAATGTTGACAGCTTTACTTCACCTGAAATTTACATTAGGTAGTCACTGGTCTATGGAAGGTACAATGTCTAGGAGAGAACTCATCAAAAACATAGATATAAAACATATACCTGCCTTTTGTCTCAGAAGGCTGCATGACTTTTATCTCATCCCATAAATAATGACGGCATCAGCACATTTATCTGCACACAATAACAAATCCCATCCTCCTGGTAATTGTAAAAACACTGAAGCCTGTTATTGACCTTGTGTAAAATATAGGCACGGGACAAAAAGATGAAGAAACTTTTTGTTTGTCTGTATCCACATCCAGAACCCTATCACACACTTTGAAACCATTAAACTTAAAGTCAGTGATGTGCAAAGGAGGAGGAAAATATATTATTGAATAAAGCAAAACAGACAAGTTAAATCAAAAGATGCATCCATCCATACCTTGTCACTCAGCGTTTCCTATTTTCTCTGCCCAAGTTGTTTTTGAGATATTTGCATTAAAGGAAGGCTTAAAACTTCAGATCTCAAAGCTCTGACTCACACTGTTATTTCTCACCTTCTTTTACTTTGCTTACATATTTTGCAAGTGAATAGTTTCAATGGTTATATTTTCAAGGGACCATTCCTATATTGTTAGAGCACATGTATTCGGATTGAATTACAGTGAAAATGATCAGCAACTATTTATCGATCACCATTTGCAGACATTTATCACATCCCATCCTAATCACTGCCAGCTACCAGGGGCAGGATTTATAAACTGCAACACTGTGCCTTGCCCTGGGGAGCATGATGCGCATACATTACGGCAAGACGACACGACAAATAAGTCATTATGTCCTCCAATGAGAAACACACCACAATTATCAGAATAGTTAGCAAAGGGAGAGAGAAATGCAAGCCACAGCAGCAAAAAGAGGCTCCTTAAGAGACGTAGGATTTGAGCTGGATCTTCGAGATTGGGATTGGAGGGATGGAGAAGACGACAAAGATTATTTCACAACGGGCAAGGTGAAGGCATGCAGTATAACTGGGGAGACGTCTGTGAATGTAATGTGTGCTCGAAGGACAAGATGTTGGTAGAAAAAAGGGATGTGAGTTCACATAAGGAACAGAGTTAACAAGTATTACAGATCTACAAATAGAGGATAAACAGTTTGAGCTTGAATTGAAAGGTGAAGGTCACCAAATCTGCAGAGTATGAACTTCAGATTGCCTTCCATAGCAGACGTCAGATTTGATGAAAGCGCTTCACCTCCCTGAAGCCACATAAAACCCAGGACTCCGTAATTCCTGCAACTTACAAACTAACAAAACTGGCTCTTAAGTTTAGTTGACATTTGCCATCTTGGGTATACATGGCCATAAGCAACAGGTGATGAATGCAGCCTTAATTGATGGTCTAGAATGAAGGAAATGGAGTCATTAAATTAAAATATTACTGAAATAATCCAGACAATGGATCCTGAAAATATTTAAATTAAAAGGGCAGGATCTAATTAATGGAAGGCATGCTGTAGGATGAGAATAGACGATTCTGCAAGAAAGATGAAAAAGGAAATAACATACTGGAGAGACAGAGCGTTCACTTACACCAGGTTGAAGAAAAACTCTTTCTTTTAGCTAAAATAAATAATTTATCTTCAACTTATTCAATAAATATGTATTAGCAATCTACTATGTCATACTATAGGGCTAAAACATTTTCAAGCTTTATCTGAATTAATTCCTGTAGAAGCAGCATTAATTTTTTCTTTTTATGAAAGATGAGGATGGCACAGAGAAATTAAGAATTTTGTTCAAGATTCCATATTCTTTCAGCTCTATCATGTGTACTCTATTTGAAATAAGATGAAACATGAGAAAAAAAGATTTAAAAAAATCCTAGCCTGGTTGAGTTTACATTAAAAATATTGATTCTGATTACAACCAAATGAAAAGCTCAGTGTTTAGAAGAGTTCAGCATGAAACAAATTTTCACCGCTCTTCTTATTTTGGAAATTAAAATTGCTTTTGTATGCTAAGTAGAAAAAAAATCTGTTAAACTTGTTAGCAATAAACCCAATAACATTAAACTCTAAGACTAATAATGGATTGAAAAAATAATAATTTCATTTAATACAGAGTAGTGGGATATGATCAAAGGGAATGAAATAATCATATGTGGAGTCCTCTTTAGTTTATATAGTGACACTTATTTGGATCATTCAGGAAAAAAAACAACGGAGGATTTTTCTTCGGGTATTTTTGTTGTTGTTATTTCAGATAATGGAACCAATAATGCATACTTTATCACACAAAGGTCAATTCTCCAGTTCACGGTGCCGGGAAATGTGCTTGATAAATATTTATTGACTGACTGACTGACTGGCCAGCCATTAGACCAGAGATAATACCTACTGTTTCAGAAAAGGTAATTAGCCAAGTAGCTTGGAATAACGTCATTCCTTTTTTCAAAATCCTACAATTTCTTAACATTTTATTCAGGTAATTGCCCAGATCCTTCCCATGAAGGATCTCCAAGAGCTGCCCCCATGCTGACCCGCCCAAGCTTGGACTGTGGTGATGGCAGTGAAAATGGAAAAAACTAGATGGATTTGAGGATATTTCAAGGTGACATCAACTGATATTGATGTGAAGGTTGAGGTCTGCTCCATCCATTTCTGTTTCAACCTTTTGGAAGTACTTAGAAAATACACTCTGGATGAGAGATGGAGAGTTGGGTTGGGTGATACAGTAAAGCTTCTCTGAGTATTTATACTTTTTTACCTCTGACCCTCCCCTGAAAGTCTTGGGCAGTCACTGTCTTAAGAGCACGCGGGAACTTTTGAGAGAGAACGGACTTTGGATGTGTCATTCCTTCAGGTTCAGATTGAGAGGCAGAGTACTCGGGAAGGAGTCTTTGAGAATTAAGCAATTAGTCATGTCGAGGCAAAGAACCCGAAAGACAAAATAGAAGCTTCCCTATCTCTATTGACTATAATGCCCAGGAAGGCTTGTGAGTCACTGGCCCAGACTGACATGAATTTGCCTATGACGTTCATGCCTACGTTTCCTGTGAATGCGCAAACACTCTCAGTAAAAAACGTCTAACCCTTTGAATGATGACTGTAAATTTAAAGGCGTATTTTACTTATTGGAAGGCATTAATCACTTTCAACTGTATTAATGAATAACTAATTAAGGTTGGGGAAATCTTGTTAAATTTTCAAAACCAAAATTAACTTTTATAGGACAATGATAACTCAGTCATCCATTAAAGTGGTAGTAATTGTCTATTAGTGTAGTGTCATTGTAGTACCAGAAAAAGGCCTGAAGCTAAATGGTTTCTATTCTGGGGATCATTTTCAGATTAGAGATGAAAAAAATAAAATAGAAGAATTTGAGTCCTATATGTATCAAACTAAATTCAAGATTTCCAGCAGCAATGTGAAATGCAATATATTTCCCTCAATATACATTTTATTCCTCACTCCCTCTCTACTTCTTTCCTTCCTTCCATTTCCCTCCTGTCTCCCTGCCCCTCTATTCTATTTTTCTTTAATTCTTTTTTTTTTTTATTTCTGTATGTTCTTCCCCAACTAAACCAGCAGAGGGCGAATGTTCTTTGCTTAAATTTTATAAACCCAAATGAAAGTGAGTTCTGAAACCCTTCTTTTCTCTTTCTGCATGAGATGAATACTGGATATTACCACTTTCCTGAATCCCTAAGTGTTCTTTTCTTCTCTTGCAGTTCCTTCTAGTTAACAAGACAGTGGCGAACACGTCAAGGGATAATAATCTCTCTTTTTTCATTAACAGCCTGTTTGCTGTTTCCAAATAAAAATGTGCTCCATGAGACATATTTTTAAAACCAGTTAAAAATGAAGCAATCTCCATGTCTAATTTTATTTCTCTATAAAACTCATTCCCCTAAATGTGTATGGAAGCATCAAATAGTAAAGTTAGAAAATCCCCTTGTATCGTAAACAAGGAGAGACAAAGCAGCATTAAAAAAGTAGTTGTATTAAAGCTGATAGAAATTATGGCTCAATTTTAATCAGCATAATGTGGTTGCTTTGTATTTATGTCTGTGAGCAATAATTTTACCCTATGCAGGGAGGAGAGGTTCTAGAAGATACACTGTGGAATTACGTGCAAAGTTGCCAGAGGCTTTGGGTAAACAAACTTCTCTTTTATCTTTAAATTAGAGAAAATATATCATACCTTTGTGTTTCTCATTAAAACAAAAAAAAAAAGTAAAAATATTTAACTCATTTGGAGCGAAATCACTTTTAAGTTTCCGATTTAGTCCATTGATATCTTGGAATGCTTGCTTCAATTCAAAATGCTTATTAGGAATTTGGGTAGTATTTTTTTTTTCCTTAGTTATTTGTTAGGTAGGTTGGTTGGTTGGTTGATTTATTTTGATGTCATGAGTGTCACATAAAAACAGTATCTTTCATTTTTAACCGAAGAGAAATACAGAGTGAAAAGCAAAGGTAATTTGCTCATTCACTGAATAATAACTACTGAGCTTCTATGTACCTGCCAAGCAATGCCCTGATGATGGTTATCCTGACAAGGAAATGGAGAACACAGTCCTCTCCTCATGAAGATTTCAGATTCACTTTCCTCTTCAATCACCAATTTGGTGCAAATGCTTTCATACCATTTGATATCCATTTTTATGCACATATATTCTTTCTGACATGTGTATGTATTTTTGCATAAATGGGATTTGACTATTTATGTTGTGTGTTCAATGGGACTTGTTCTTCCTTTGCCTCTAGGCAAAATCTTGGTTAACTACATAACATTTATGGTCGCTTTTAGGTAACACAAATAGTATAGATTTAGAGAGTACAAGTAGTATCCAAATAGTGTAGAGTTAGAAAATGCACTTTCTCATTTGATAACCCAAACTCCAAGGTCCTTTTAAAGTTCTGGCCTGTGTGGTAGAGGGAAGCCTCCAATTAGGAAAGGGGGGTGTGATTGGGTTTTCCATCCTTTCTTCTTCTAGCAGCTTTGCTCCTCTCCCAGCTTTGCTAACTTGAGTTTCTAGCCCCTGATGTGGTTGGGGTATTAGTGAGGGCAGAAAAAGAGCCAAGGGGGGCCACAGAAAGTTCTTAATTGATGGATACTGCAATAAGATGTGATTGTATTTTCTCTACTTGGCAAATATTTGAAGCAGACTCTTGCACGGGGCTTTGCATGAGTTCTGCTGGGATTTCTCATCTTTTGAACTAGAATCATGCAGTTCATCGCCACCTCCTTTCTCACTATGCTTTGTTCAACCCTCCTGGAAACACACTACTCAGCATATTTTCAGAATATGACCTGGGTCCTAATCACTCATGGATCCTGACACACTGCCCTGATACATTCTGGAAGAACAAACAAAACCTAACGCAACAGCAACTTGTGTGGCTCACCAGCTCAGCAACTTGCAAGCTCATCTCTCAACCGTGACATTTCTCCAGTGAAATCAGACACAATTGTCACCTCCAAAAGGAGTGGACAATTTGTGGGTGGAGAGTTGGGTTGGGTGACACAGATTACTCATTAGGTTTAGTGACAGTTGATGATTCTGCCTGAAATAATTTTTACTCTGGTGTTTACCAAATGGTGATATCCTAATTCTATTATTAGTTCTATGTTTATCTGTTTACATTTTACTGTAAGGAAGAATTCTATCCCATAAATTCATTCATTTGTATCATTATGGACTTGTGGATCATTATTTTATTCTATATTCCATTACTATCTCTATTTATTTTAATGTTCAAATTTTCTGAGATTGGCCAAATTTGAACCATTTGTATTTTCAATGAATAACATACCCACGCTGCAGTGAGTAAGGGAGGGAGCTAACTTAAGTGTTCCATGTTAGATCAGACATCTCGGCTTCCAGCAATTCCCACACCTGGCTGGGCAACAGAAATATCAAAGGAGCGTATTAAATATACAGAATGCTGGGCTCCACCCCATACCTGGTGCCTCGAATTCTATGGGATTTAATCCTGGGAATATATACATGTATTTAAGTTCTTCCGGGTGATTCCAAATCACAGTTGGGTATAGGATCCCTTGAATAGGTTACCATCACAAGACTGAAACAGTTCCCCTTGAAAGAACTAATTTCTGTATGCTTAAAATATTTCATCAAAAGTGTAATTATACATAGTTTTAGACTAAGAAAATAATAAAAACAAATGTATTGCATTTAAAATCGAATAACTACTTGTGAATTGTGTTTTTACAGCTTGCAATCTATTTAATGCAGGACAAACTATTTATTTCTCAAGGCTCCTTTGTGAAAGGGGAGGTAACCATGAGATAATCATGTCTGTGAGGTAAGAGGCCAGCAATGAGTTATGTGACTATATTTGTGGTTATGAGAAATAGTCCTTTTAAGAACCTTATATTTGGCGAACTTGTGTCACTAAGTATACCACTATGCAGAATAAGTGGGCAAAAAGCTGTGATGTACAAGGACTCAGAATTTAAATCTACTTGTAGAATTTGATGCAGGTAAATGGAAACTATACGTTTTCTTTGTGTTCTTTCTTATTGCTTTCACTTGATAAGAATATTCTGGAATCTCTGCCTAAATCTGAAGCAAAATTACCTAAGTTCTAAGCACATTACAGTGTGCTAATATCTACTTCTTCATGATTTACTTATAGTAAACATGTACGTGAATATCACATTTGCCCTATTTTGTAAATGGGCACATACTTTGAACAATCAAGTATAAATGAGAATTAAGTCTTAAAATATGCACTTAATAGAATAAGTTGCTAATTAAATTAAAACAATTTAAATGTGTGCTTAAAGGTTAGGTGGTGAGAGAAGAAATTGTTTAATCTTTTAAATAGTATGTAAAAACATTTTGATACAACCAATAACTCTCAATACAATTAAATACAGAAATGAAATTTCCTGTTCTGTAGAGTGATTTCTTTATCCTCCTCTCCACTGCAATCTAAGGGAAGTCATACGCATTCTCATCCAGGTGTCCTATGGTTTATGTAGCTCATCCCAGCAGATGCCTTGCCAACCATAAATTAAAGGAAGACTTTATTGCCTCTCATTTTTCTGACATTATTAGGCTTGTCATAGGACTGGAAGCAGCATTTTATGAGACCTACTAAATCCCTCTTGGTGTTTTGTTACATGTAACTCTATTTCTTTGCCATCAATAACTTCTTAAAACGCACGCGTGCGCGCACACACACACACACACACAGAACTTTATGGTTAGAACAAAATTTTCAGCACCTATACCTAGAGAGCTGGTTTATAGCATTACACTGAAGTCTGATGGAAAACAAAAATCTGATTATCTTTGATCATGTCAAAATTGCTAGTTGAATGCCAACTGTCTCTATGAAAATGTGAATAATTCAATCATATATATTATCCTCTTCCCCTTAAAGTTTAATGAATGTCAACATTCATAATTCTTAGAAGGTTTTCACTTCTATTATTAGATATATTGGTGTCTATAAAAAGAACAAAGGGAATAATTTGCCTTTGAAAAGACGAGTGTTCAAAAGAGCGGCAGAAGATACTCTGCTTCAGTACGGTACCCAAATAAAATGACATGGAACAAGATTTGTGCCAACCTTTAACTTGCTATATGCATGTTTTCATTCAAGGATCAAAGTGCTTTTATGACACTTGGGATATGAATTCTTAAGTGGACTCAAGAGGATCAAAAGATTCTAACTCCAGTCAATTCATGATGATTCTATTGTGAAATCTCCAAGCTAGTTACTTCTTCAATTCTTTATCCCATATTCTCTATTTTTTTGTTTTCTTTACTATTTATATTTTTTCTTTTAAAAAATTTAAAAAACCATTTTTTAAATGGTTGATGAAAACAGAAGCCTATTGGTGTCTTCATCTAGGGTCTGCTAATACACCATGATCTGTATTGAAAATTCATTAAAACCTTCCACAATTGCTTAGAAAGGAGTTGTTCCTTCATGTCTGCACTGTTATTACCTAGCAAAAGGAGTATTCTTTTTATGGAAAAATTCATCCTCAAGGATTTTCCAGAAAAACAGAAATAAAATCCATAGGATATATGTACATACATATATATATATATATAATAGGATATATATATATATATATATATAAAGAGTTACTATAAAGAAGAAATTATTATTAGAATTTGGCTTATGTGATTACACAGACTGAGATGTCCCAAGATCTGCACTTGGCAAGCTGATATCCAAGACAGCTGATGATCTGAGTCCCAAGGCCTGAAAACCAGGAAAGCTGATGATGTAACTGAAAGTTTGAATCCAAAGGCAAAAGACCAATGTCCCAACTCAAAGCTGGTCAGGCAGAGAAAGAGAATTCTCTCTCACTCAGCCTTTTTGTTCTATTCAGAGTTTCAACAGATTGGATGAGGCCCATCCACCTTGGGCAGGGCAATCTGCATTATTCAGTTGACCCATTCAAGTGTTAATCTCATTCAAAAACACCTTCACAGGTGCACCCGGGATGATGTTTTACCAAATATCTGGGTGCCGCATGGCCCAGTCAAGTTGATACATAAAATTGACTATAGTAGAGGAAATCAGTGTATGAGGTCACAGGTTTTAAGATCACATGTATCAGGGTTCAGATACTTGAAAATCAAATCTCTTCACTACTTACTAGCTGTAAAACGTCAGTCAAGTTAACTAACCTACCTATCTAAATCTTAGTTTCCTAATCTATTAATGGAGCTAATAATGCCTAGAAGATGTTATTGAGGATTAAATAAGGTAATGTTTGCAAAGCACTTGGTAGAGAACCTGCATTTACCTGCTAGTATCAGCATCATAAAATAGTTAAGGTGGAAATAGGAATGAGTAGGAATGTTGCCTCTGATGATTTTATCTATGGCTTTAAGCAAATTACTCAATCTTCCTATATGCCCATTTCCTCTCATGACAAATTGCCTCTTCTATAGGTATTATGACTAAAATGAAATAGCTCAAAGTACCTATACAGTTTCCTGCTTAATCAATATTGTTGTTTTTCCATTTTTCGTTATTATGAATAAAGCTGCTAGGATATTTGAGTATAAGTCTTCATGTAGACATATGTGCTCATTTCTCTAGGGTAAACACTAACGATTGGGTTGCTGGGTCATATAAATGTATATGTAAATGTATTGTTATCAATTTAGAAAATCCTTTCAAACTGTCTTCTAAAGTAATTGTAAAATTTTACATTTCGGGCAGCAGTATCTGAGAGTTCTAAGGACTCTACATCCTTATCAACACTTGGTATGGTCAGTCTTTTGAATCTTAATCATAAAAATGAGTATGTAGTGGCAACTTTTCAGGGTTTTAATCAGCATCTATTTGAAGATTAAAGATGTTGAGTTTTTTTTTTTATTTGGCATCTAGCATAGAATTTTGCTGAATGTCAAGTTGTTGACTAAATCAAGAATTATCCTTCCCTTTACACTGCCATCTTGAGAGCAAAACTACATGTAAATATTTTTTACATTCCCATATATTCTATAATAATCATTCAGAGGAGGCGCTACATAAATTTGCCTCCTCATTCTTTAAAAAGAAGAATTAGCTCTTTACACAACAAAAGCTAAATTAATCTGTTCATTTATATTGAAAAGCACTTTCATTGTTTGCCCGATAGCGTTTGCCTGTCCTTTTCAGGAACTTCAGATCAGCCACTTTGCTCTATTAACTGGCGTGGATGGTGAACAATAAACCTGACATGGTTTGCCATTCTCTTATTTTAAATTATTTTGACATAGATGCAAAGAAATTGCCAGACTGTGTTAAGAGATACCAGACATTAAACGGAGAAATTTTCAGAGGAGATAATGACAGATAATGACGGAAATTAGTTCTTGCCAGAGTCATCACTAGGTTTGAACTCTCCAGTGTCAGAAGTTCTAAATTGGTTGAGTACTTCTGTAGCAACACGACAAGGACAGTTTGAGAGAAACATCAGGGAGCCCTGATTCTATTAACTGTAATCACCGCGGTGTTTCTGCTCGCCGGTACAACACATTTTCCATGTAGCAATAAACGCTGAAGCACATTTCATTAATTCGTGATTTCCCCTAAACAGCAATGTGTTTAGCTGCAGATCAGTGTGTGACTTTATCAAAGAAATGGAAGCAAGCGAAGTACAATGAAACAAACCACTCAGTCATCTCCTGGGAAGGCTGCTCTTTGCCAGGAGGTGCTTTGGACTAGGTCTACTGTAATTAGCCTGGTCAAAGGTCTGCTCCACCGACGAGGGTGGTGGGTTCCCATGGGAAATCCTTCGGGGGCACTGAGGTCAAGCCAGACCCTGCTGCCTTCTGCCTGAGGTTGCCAGCCAGCTGTGGTTTCTCTCTGGAGGCACTGAACAGTCAATCTGTCTAAGCTCAAGTTGGGAACTTGAAATTCTAATCACCGCCCTGATAGCAGTTTGCAATATGTCTTTGTGCAGGCCACTTACTGCTTCTGATGTTCTAGCAGCTTCTCAGCCGGAACCTGGGAGAGAAGGGACAGGAGCATCTAACTACGACTATTCTGAGAATTAATACTGGCGGAACACTTGTACATCTGCTGATGAATGGGAAGGTAGCTTAGCAGAAACTCAACTGAGGAGAGCATTTTCATTTGCAGTTACCTATGGAATAAACACAGTTCTCCCCACAGCTATTATGGGTAGAGGAATTAGTCCAAGACCAAGAGAGATGCTTTGAACTGTATTTGACATGGGATTGTGATTTTATGATTATTGGCTGCCACCAAATATGGACTCACATTTCAATATTATAGACTCATTCAGAAGTTAGACATGCATATTTAGATGTTTCTGTTCAATGCCTTCATGCATGAGGGGCTTACACCACACGTAAGGAAATTAAGGGCGGTTTGTAGTTCTTGGAAGATTCAGTGCTGTGTAAAAATGAGTGCCCTTTGCTAGACACTTCCCATTTGCCTCTCAAGATCCATCCTCTACTCTTCCTTACCTCTGTTGGCAAGGCTGGTCTGTATAGACAACCTCAAAGGCTTTCCTCTGGGCTGGGTGTGGTGGCTCACACCTGTCGTCCCAGCTGCTCGGGAGGCTGAGGAAGGAGGATTGCTTGAGCCCAAGAGTTTGAGGTTGCTGTGAGCTAGGCTGATGCCACAGTACTCTAGCCCAGGCAACAAAGTGAGACTCTGTCTGAAAAAAACAAAAAAGGCTTTTCTCTGGCTTCCTCTCGGTTCAGGGAGCAGGGAGCTCTCAAGGAGACAAGATGGAGGAGAGGAATGAGGTCAGGGTATAGCTCCCCTCCATGTTCTCTCTCTGGAGGCTCTGCTTTGGGCTGGTTGCGAGTCTTGACTGGAATGAACTACTCTTAACAATGTGGTCCTCTCTTGGCTATCCCTTTACTTCCAGGTTCTAGAAATTACTCCCTCTTTTCAACCCTTCAAATCTAAGTATACTGAAAAATCTTTTACGATATTCTTATGCTCTGTCTACATTTTTGTAAACGACCCCTTTAGCAAACATCCTTCTATTATCTTGGTTTGATGTGCCCATCTGCTTCCTGCTCCAACCCTGACTGACATACTCCCATCTCCCCCTCCTCCTTTCATCAATTTCTGCCTTTCTTGACTTTCCCTATGGTCTGGTTACTCTCCCGAGGCTGCATTTACATCTGTCATCAGGGAATTCATGCTGAATCCCACTGGTGCCATTCAATAGAAATAGTATTATTCAAGCCACAGATGCAAGCCAAATATGTAGTTTTAAATTTTCTAGTAGCCATATTTTTTAAAAATAAAAACAAAAATTAATTTTACTAATAAATTTTGTTTAACCAAATATATCTGAGTACTATGCTCAATTCTTTGCAAATATTATCTCAAGTAAATTTTACAATAACTTTATAAGGGTTACCCTGAGGTATTACAGGATGGAGAGAGGTCCATTCCTTTATTTATTTGCTCATCAGTAAATATTTACTCAGTGCTGCTGTGTAACAGCCACTATTCTGGGCTCTGTGATACTTAATGATCCATCATCTGCATTCATGGTGTTTATACTCCAGTGGGGGAAGAACAGATAGGAAATAAGCTATTACAAATAACTAAAATATATAGCACATTAAAGAATGGAAAATATTTAGACCAAAAAATAAAGCAAGAAAGGAGCTGGAAAGAGGATGGTAAAAACTGCAATTGTATACATGTTAGGCCACCCAGTGTGAAAGGGACTTTTGAGTAATTCCCTCAAAATACCAGCCATGTGGAATAACTGGAGGAAGAAAAATTCAAATAAACAATCCAAAGCAAGACGTGCAAAAGCCCCGAGGAAAGAGTGTGTCGGAGGCGTTTGAGGAATATTGATAAATACAGTGTAACTAGAATAAGTCAGCACAGCAAAGAGTGAGATCAAAGAAATAACAGGAGAGTAGGAGTCAGGTGTGTTCATCGCACGTAGCTTTGAGGTCGTAGTAAGAACTTACGCTTTTCCTCTTAGTGACATGGCACCTCATTACAAATGTTGAGCAGAATCATGGCTCTGCTGAGACTGACTTAGGTTTTAAAAAAAAATCACCCCGGTGGCTGGAGAAGAGATGCAAAGTTAGCAAAGGAAAAGACAGAGGTGCAGGGACAATTCAGGCAAGCAGTTTGGGGTGAGGGGTTGGACTTGGAGTGGGGAGATCATGGAGGGGATGACAGAAGGTTGGGTCGTGAATTTATTTAAAGGATGTGGGAGAAGAGGAACAGTGAAGGCGACTTTAAGAAAATTGTCCTGGTTACACTGCTAATAAACCAGAGTGCTAGGATTTCAATCCAGATCTTCTTGACTCCAAAGCTTAAGCTCTTCATTTTGACTAATTGGTCACTGGGGATTTTTTTTCTTAACTGCGCTTTCTCCAGGTGCCCCTAACAAATCAACTTCAATATGTTTTGATGGCAATTATGAAGGTTCTATAAACTCTAAAAATAAAAGATTTTGTATTCTGACTTTGAAGTACCTATCCAGCTATAGAGGGAAGTTTCTCATGAATAAAAGCATAGAATCAGCAGTCACATGATCCTCATTTTAATCTCAGCTATAGCTGCATGACTTTCTTAATTAACCACCTAAACTTTTTCCACTTATATGTCCTCATTTCTAAATTGTAGACAAATATCTTATTTTGTGCATTGCAAGATTTTTTTTTGAAAAAATTTCTCTTGAAATCAGCGTGTAAGAAATAAAAAACTGAAAGTCTTGAATTATAATTGTCTGGCAGGATGAAGGTCAGGCTTCATCGAGATGGCCTGATTTTTCAAGAGCAGATAGTACGTGCGGTGATGGATATGTTAATCAGCCAGATTTGCTCATTCCCCAAAGTATACATGTACCAAACCATCACATTTTACTCCACAAATACATACAACTATTCCATGTCAATAATTTTTTTTTAAAGGGAAGATAGTATGGGAATGTGCCATATATATAGAGAGAAGAATGTCAAAGTTTCTGACTTTTACATTTGGGCAACTAATTTAATACCATTTTTGGTTTTAACGATGTATTATACAAGCCAGTACTGTATGCTTGCCACCTTTTAATCTCAATATAAGAATACTAAACTGTCAAGAAATGACCATAAAGTCCCTTAGAAATTCCATCCTAACTAGATAGATTTATAATTTGATGATGTTTTAAATTGAACCAAAGATGGTGGTGCAAATTGGTATCATACTATACATACACAAAGAATTTGGGCTTAGTATAAACGATAAACCAGTTACTATGAATAGATGCATTGGACACTGTTAATTTTAAGATGTTTCAATTACTTCGCAGCATAGAGGTGCAATCATTGTAGTGATATGGCTATCATTAACCGAAACAATGGTTTCAGAAACACATTAATGTAATGTCAAATTTTTATAGGTGTTATTATGGAAGCTTTTACTCAGTGAAAAGTGATAGAAAGATGTTTGTCCTGATAAACATGCTGCAATTGTGGAAATACATAAATAGGCAATTTATGTTTGAACTGTTTATGAGCAAGCCTTTTAAAAATATGTAGCATTGTCAGCAGCAGGGCTTTATCATCTATAGGCCAGTTGATTTTCTTTTAATTCTGTAGGTTTACAGAGTATATAGCAATGTGTCTTTAAAAAATATTTGCACATTACTTTACAATAAATATCAACTTAGATCCGTTTTCTCATGTTGGATAGCCGCTTTAACTGGCTGACAGCTGAATTAGTCTCTCAAATCCAAAAAGCCCAGTAACATTTGGCAGCAAGCAATGGAAGCATCCAGGGTCGGGGCAAGAACATAAGAGTACTTGCAAATTTTAATAAATGAGTGTCTGTAGACTGTCATTGATACGACAGCAACGGCCTGGAGGAAAGGAAAGCAGGTACTGATAGCAGGACAAGGAAATACAAAAATAATACAAAGTATTGATAGAGAGTTGATCACTTACAGAAGACAGTTCCAAAAACATACAAAGAAATTATTTTACCTAGATGTTTTCATTTTTTATAGAATATCTTTTCCCCAGCCACAGTATAATCAGAAGCAAAGAATACTTTCCAATGTCGAAAAGTGTAGGTACCTAGAGCCCCGTGATGTGGATCAAAAGGGTGGATAAAAATGGAAGATGATAGCAATTTCACGGAAGTCTCTCTGAGGAAACTTAAATACTGACAGTTTTTTTTAACATCTGAGAGATTCGCTTGTTTCTTCCACCAATATTTTTTAGAGTCCACCATGTGACAGATAATACATTTAGCTCTAGAGTTCCAAGACTCACTCTCACATTTTTTCCATTCTATATCATCTTTTAAAAATTTTTAAACATTAAAATGACAAATAATTTTATGCATTCAACATGTACAATGTGATGATTTGATGTACGTATGAGTTGTGTAACGATTACCATAATCAACTCAATTAAAACATCCATTACCGCCCATGCTACTTATTAGATTCCCAGAGCTTATTCATCTTGTAATTGAAAGTTTGTGCCCTTTGACCAACATCTGACAGTTCTTAATTTAATAATTTATATTTTAACAGCTAACAACTCCTTTAAAGCATTGAATTAAAATTGTGTTGTTGTATAATCTACATTGACTTTATTAATGCATTTAAAACAAGAAGACACCAAGAAAATGCAACTGGAAGACATACTGGCTGTTTTTATTTTTTTCAATTATTATTCTCTTTGGGGTTTAAGATATCAGTATTTATAAGAGAAATGTAAATTTATGCCACCATGAGAGTCTAATATACATCCACTGAAATGGGTTGAAAACAAACGGATTGATAATATTGAGTATTGAGGGGAGAGGATGGGGAGTGACTAGAACCCTCTCATACTGCTGGTGGCAGGATACATAGGAAAAACAACTTTGGGAATCATTTGGCAAAATCAACACAAATTAAACATTGTGCATATGTCCATCAAAAGACATGTATAAGAAAGTTCATAGCACCTTTATTCATAACAGTCCCCCATGGGAACAGAAGACAAACGTACACCAATAGTAGAATAGATAAATAAATTGGGGTGTCTTCATAAAACAGAATATGACACAGCAGTGAAATAGATAGAATAAACCACTCCTATGCACGTTTATTTGAATAACTCTCATAAACAGAGTATTAACTGAAAGAAACTAGATACAGAAGATCCATTCTGTATGATTTCATTTTATGAATCACAACAGCAAACTCTGTTGATAGAGGACGGAGACTGGCTATTTTTGGGAGAATATAAACTGAGAGGAAGCACAGGGATCTTTCTGGGTTGCTATAAATTCTCTGCATCTCAGATCTGGAAGGAGATTACACAAGTGTATATCCGTATGAAATCACCAACCGGTGCATTTAATATTTGAACACTTTCCTATATGTAAGATAAATCAAGAAAAAAAAGAGAAAGAAAACAGTGAAAAAAATAAGCAATCTTTTTAAAACATTGTTTAATATCATAGTTCTAGAATGGCTTAAGTAATGCCAATTCTGGCAAACCATCCTCCATAATAGTTTACAGTTTCAATGCGTGTCCTAGAATCAATCTATAAATGTATGGAGTTGGAAGAAAATTCTAAGACTGTGAAATTGGTCTCCTTCCTGCCACAGAAGAGGAACAGGAAGCTAGAAGGTAAAGTCGCCTGCACAAGGCCACCCAGCTAGATAGTAACTGAGTTAGGACTCCCCCCAGTGATTTCTTTTAGTCAGTTTCTTCCACCACTTGCTGCTCTGATTTCTGTTTCTCCTCACGCCGGCCTTTGAAGCAGGGGCGAGAGGTTATATGACTACCATTCAGCGAATGATCACTCAGATTTCAGCTTCACAGCCTCCAGCTCTGCAGGCCATGGGGCTGATTCTCAGGTAGTCATGGGTGCACCCCGCCTTTCAGTTTGCCTCCAAGGATTCGCCTTTTCCTAGCTCTTCTTCAAAGCAGCCGCCCCTGTGGTATTTCTCCCTTGTACCTCTTACCTGGGACCAACCCTAGAGGAAATAGCTCAGGGTCTACTCTCCCTGGCCCTTTAAAACTTGCATGAGTCCTTTTGATATCAGTGGTTTTATCACACACAGAGGAAAGGGGGTTTAGAGGAATATGGGCGGAAAATAAATAAGAGGAAGGAAATCAGATTCTTGAATCTCAAGGAATAGTTTCTGACGGTGCCTCAGCAGCCATTATCTGAAGATGAGCAAAGGCAGAAAATCAAATCCACAGGCGTAAAAAGGAAAAACCACCATATTGAAATAATTATCAACATAGTAAAAGAAATACAGATTGATAAGTCTATGTGAGCTTCTTTCTTAGTGCCAAGATTTATCGGCAGATCTAATAATTACCGTAATTACATAGTGCCTAAATAATATGCGATATATCTGCCACAATTGTAATAAGGGGTGAAAATATCTTTGATTTCTTTTGGTGATTACATTGGAGATACTCTTCATCCTGCTATATTTTTTTGCCTATAGTCTTAATGGAAGGAAATACTAACCTTCTTTGAAAACAGGGATTGATTGATTGATTGATTGATTGATTTTTGTAATCAAGTTCACTGACCTCAGTAAAGAACCCTATTGGAATTATTGGCTCCCATTTATAGAAAAAAATTGTCTGAAATGGGGATATCCAAAGGAAAGAGAGAGAGAGAGTGAAAGAAAGAGACCATCAAAATTATCAGTAACAGTAATAAAACCCCAAGGGTTTGCAGCAGCAGGGCTGGATGTTTTCTCCAGACCCTAAGCCATGCACCCCGGAATCCTTATCATGTTGTCTTTTCAAGAAGTCATGGCAGAGAGCGTGGGAATGCACATGAAAGAGGTACAGAAATTGTGCAGTGTGGAGGCGAGGGTGTAATATATTAATAAGGAGGTGCAAGAAGAGAAGACAATGCCTTTAATATTTTCAAAGAGTTTGCAGTTGTGAGGAAAATAGGATTAAGCATCAAGAGGTCACTACTAAACAATTAAGAACTAAACTCCATAGATTATATTACAACATAAAATAATTTGAAATGTGCATTTGCATAAACAGGTAGAAATCAAAGTACATCGGATTTTATAATATTCTTACAGATTAGAAAAATTCACCAGGTTTTATTTTCTGTTCTCAACAAGGCTTGTGAAACTCAAAACTCTCCGGGGAAGGGCTTCCTAGCCACAGGTGCTCCTAGGCTGTTGTGATTTGTTGCCTTTTCTCCAACACACTTTCAGCTTTCGAAAAGGCAGGGTGAGGGCTTATTTCTTTGACCTGGCTTTCCATAATTTCTCAGGCTACTAATTTCATTTGTTAAGTAGTGTCTTGGGAAATGCTGTCTGAGGGTGTGCTAAAAGGGATCTTTGATTGATGGGTTGTATCCCATTTTGCAAAATTTTCCTTGATGCAATTCAGTTTAAACTTTGATTGGAGATAATAATAGAGAAGTGTCTTATGTGTGAATTATCTTCTAATTAATTTCTAAGTAGGATTTTAGTGAGAGCAGAAATAAGGTAGATAAAAATATCCACTTGTCAATTTGTCACTGACATATTTATTTTGGGTCTATGGCACAGTAAAAGGAAAAATGCAGTTGTCTTTTGAGTATAAGTATCCAGACTTAAAACTTCAATTTGTTGTTGTTGTTTTTCTGAACAGTGACTATTTTGGCCATGCCATATATCCTATCCTGGTAAGGTGTACTTTATTTGAAAAAGAATGTATGCTTGCAGAAATACAGAATGTGATTTTTAAGTAACTTCTGTATCTTTTTTTCAGATTCACCATCAGATATAAATGGCAATGCCCACTAGAGGTCTCTCCAACCTGAATTATTTCCAATTCCCGAAATGAGATTGTATTTATTAAATGTTCAGTTCATTGCCTGCTCGTGAGAGCTGGTGAAACCTTGGCTGTCACCCCCTGTTCTACAGAGTTCATTTAACAGGTTTACATGCTTCTGAGTGAAGATGGAAAACATGAAAGCCCTTTAAAGAGAGTGACCACATGCTGTCATGTTCTCTGCAGCCTGTAGAAAACTCTGGTAGGCTATCAGCTAGAAATAATTATTATGATAGGCAATTTTCAGGCTACTCTTATCAAATTACAGAAAATATATAAAGATTTCAATTCAAAGGAATAACTTTCACGTTCAGACTGTAGAGACAACTTCTTGATCTTCTGATACATTTACTTTATTCATTAAGAGATTAAAAAAAATATGCAAAGCCTGAGATCACACATTAGTCTAATGAAATCCGCCTCTTGAGAGGTGAGAGGCTCAGTGGATTCCACATTGAACATTCCCTCATCTTCAACTTCTGCTATATTTTATATCATTCCCTTCTTCATCCACAGCCCTTTAGCCTGATGGGGCCTCTTTTCCCTCTCCAGCAATCCTCAAGTTCTTTCCAGTATCAGGACTTTTGTGTTTGTTGTACTTTCTATCTGGAATGCTCCTTCTCTTTTCATGACTGCCCCTTCACCTCCTTCAGGGGTCCTATCAAACATCTCTGCCGTAGCACGCCCAGCCCTCACCTCCCTCGATAATGCAGCCCCAATCTCTGCCCTTAGGTGCTGTCTACGCCATAATCCTGTTGTGTTTTCTTTCTAGAACTTACTACTATCTGAAGGAACATTATTGATTTATGAGCTTGTGTATCTCCCTCAATGGAAAGTAAAATCCCTAAGGGCAGGGACATTGCCTGTGGTTTTTTGTTTGTTTGTTTGTTTGTTTTTCCTGCTAAATTTCCAGAAGTGTTCCATAGCTACATGTGGAAAATAATAAATACTTCAGCCTTTGTGGAATACGAGGTCTCTGTTGCAACTATTCATCTCTGCCATTGTAGGGTGGAAGCAGCCAAAGATGGGATGCTGTGTTCTAACAAAACGTCACTTACAGACACTGAAATTGAAATTTCATTTACTTTTCACATCCTGAAAGATACTATTCTCTTTTTGATTCTTTTAAACCATTTAAAATTGTGAAAACCAGCCTCACAGGCCCATGCAAATACATGCAGCAGACCGGATTTGGCCTATGGGCCAAACTACAGTTTGCCAAGCCCTGATTAAGAGCATTTGTACTTGTCATTTGGTTTGAAAGGCCAGAACACCTTTGAGAAGCTCAAGGAAGCTTCCAAAACTCTGTTAACAGTGTTCTCATGCTATTTCCACTTAAAGATGTCCGCAGGTCTCAAACCAATTCAGAAAGCATTTGCCAGGTATATATTAGGTTAAACAGAACTGGATTAAGTTGCAGGCCAGGGGGCAGCTACCCAAGGTACCAGTCTACAACTGAAGATGAAATATCACCTTAATAAATCTGAAACACTGCACCTCTGAACTCAGTTTTCCATATGAGTCTTTTTACGTAAATGGCAAAATATAAATTCCTGAAAATGGAGACTTCAGCCCTGAATGAATACTAATTTAAAACAAAATCATAACTGGCAGCTATCCCATCCTTATTAGTTAATATTGATAAAATATTTAAGGACTATTTAAAAGGCAAATGTAAATATTTAAATATTGTAGAGGTTGCAAACTATTTTTCTGCTAATGGATCCCACATAACTTCAACCTAAATTGAAGACGTTATGAAAAGATGCCAAAAAATATCATGAATAAAGGTTGTTCCTCCCTTTTCTCCAGCTTATACCAGCTGTCCTCTACTTTCACCTGCCTAAATATTAATAATACATTATACCTCAGCCCCAAAGTCAGTATTTCTGGGAAGATTTCTTGAACCCTCAGCCAGATTGGTTATTGTTGGCTCCCAGTATTTCCTCTCCTTTTCGTATGCTTATATATTTATTTTGAAATAAAAATATAGTCTTTATTTTATATATTTATTTATAATTATTTTTTATGTATTTGAATATTGAATTCCTGTCTATTTCCCCCATGAAACTGCCATACACTTAAGGCATGTTTTATGGACCTGGACAAGTGTCGTACCTGGCATTCAGTTGGCACTCAATAAGTAATTATTCAATGAGCGAATAAGTAATGGAACAAATAAATGCGGTGGATCTCGAAGGGAGGAAAATTTATTGTCTTAACAACAAGGAAGATATTTCCTTCCACTTTCTCCATAACTTTTCATAATGCTGTGTGCACACATTTATCATGAATATGATAATCATATTTCTGAGACCCAAACAGTCCACCTTTGGGTGAATACAGAATAGAGACAGGGAGGAGAGGAAAGCACCCCTGGGGTGAAAACTCATTAGACACAGAGGGTAGGCTTTCAAACCACAGCATTCATTTTAAAGCTCACATGCTGGTTACTACAGAAGAAGGAAAAAAAATCAACCATATGTATTTAAAAGCAGAGGGAAACACAAAGTGAATTCTTCTTTCAAAACCATAGGAAACTTGTTTTCAATCCTGATTCTAAAAGATGGAACAGCCCACTATCCCCTTCATTATAATCCTCATGGCTGCCCTTACAATTAGGTCCCAGAATGCATGCTGGTGTCGGACACAAAATCAAAAGCTTACAGCACAAATATGTTTCCAGATCCCCGGCAGGTTTTCTGTTTCTCTGGCAAGAGCTAACATTCAAGTGAAATCTCTCACATGGCTAATTGTTCCTGATAACTATGTCCTCATTTCCAAGTGACTGATAGTTCAGCACAAGCAAGAAAGATAAATGTTTGCACTAACAACAATATCTAGGCATTGAAAATTTTTGAATCAGATGATAATATTACCTACTGAAAAGATAGGTAGCCCCCAAATAGGTTATAACATATGTGATCAACAGAATTCAAGGATACTAATTCTAGATTCCTTTCAGTTGGGACACTGTAACAATGGTGATGAATAACACACATACAATATACTAATAAGAAGAGATATCTATTTGAGAGAAACTGCTAAGAATATAACAAGTTTTGAGCAAGCAAATGAATAATACTCTCCAGAAAAGTGCACTACAAAGTTAAGAGGTATAGTGCTTTCAGCAATCTCTAAACTCTCAATTGCCTGAAATAATTTGAAAAAATATCAACTGGTCATATTTATCTGAGTATTCAATATGCACCTATAGGATGTAAAATGAGCATTGTTATAAGACAAGATGTTGGCTATCTCACTGATTGTATAAAATTAATCTCCATTCAAACATTCTTCCCACTTAACACTAGTTTATGGCCTTGCTGATTCTCCTGTCTAAATACAGTACAAACCAATTTTAAGGTGTGATTGCAAATCTTGCAACCAAGGCAGGATTTCTTGAAGTTAATGAAAGTGATATCGGAGAATTTCTTTAGACTTCAAACCATTTATAAAAAGATTTTTAACAGATGTAGGACAGTTAATGATTAAATAGGTAATTATAATTATTGTGTGGGAAGATGACACAATTATAATTTTGAAAGAGAATGGCTTACTTCTTCGAGGTACGACTCAGGGTTTATCTTCTTCAAGAGCCCTTTCTATACCCATCCCAGACTGAGCTAAGTCACATTTTTATGTCTCTGCGTATCTTTCTATAAGAAAAAGTACATTACACTGAAATGATTCATAAATCTGTTTCTCCGGTTAGACTTTAAGTTCCTCAAGGTCAAAGACTATGTCTTATTACCTCTTTATCCTCAGTGCCTTTCACAGTAATTGGCACAGAGTTGAAAGGGGTTTGAGGGATCTGGGGACCGATCACAAAGGGTAGTAAGACACAATGTGCCTTATTGGACAGTGCTTGAACAGGGTTGCTTGAAAAGAGAAGTCCTGCATAGCATCAGACAGTCCCAAGGGCTATCATCCAGAAAGGGAAGAGGGCAAGAGGGAAGGATTGAAGAGGAGATTTAGAAATCTAGGTGATGATGCTTACCAGTGCTGTGAGGACTCTCTGGGTCAGAGAGCTCCAAAGGGCAACTTGGGGCTTTCTAACTACAGGGCTCTACCCTATCGATGGGTATCAGCTGCAGGCAAAGTTTCATGGAGTATGCAAACCAGGCAGGCCCTAAGCGACTATCAAAAGTTGCTTGTTTGAGCTATTTTTAAAAAATAATTGGATGTATAAAAATTTGAATTTGGTGCCAGTAGACTTTTGCTCAGCCTATATACAACCTAGAGGCCAATACGGAGAAGCCATCTTTGGTTCATTTATATAACAATAACAGCTTCTCAGTGATTGACAAACTCATGTAACGTTGCTAACTACAATTTTGCTGTACGCTCAGAAGCTCCCCAGTAAACATCATATTTTAATTGAGGCCAAATTCAGAGTCCAGAGGTTGAGAACTTGGTTCATTTGTTTCCTAAATATGTACATTAATCTATTCGGTTTCAGAATTCAGGATATTTAAAAGACCTCTCTGGTAGCTGGAGGTATCTAACTCCTTTTCTTTTTATTCTACAACAAACATAATACCTTCTGTGTAATGTGCACTCAGTAAATACTCCTTGATTGGCATAAATGAATTAGTGATTCCAAATTTCCTAAAGCACATATTTTTTAAGATGTTCAGACCAAGAACTTTTTTTTAGGCTTAAAAATGATATTCTTGAAGATAAAAGATCAAATCCAAATCATTTGGGAATATTTGGTTAGATTTCTTAAATGAAAATATGTGGTTTTCTTCTAGTTTAAAAATAGTGAATCAAAATATTTATACATAAGAATTTCAAAAGCACGCAGGCAAGTTGAGATAATGACAAAAAACAACACCTGAAAATCATCTTTTTCAGAGAAATGCTTTTTGTACCTCTTCAAGTCCACAAATGACGATGATTAGGAGGATGAGGATAGATGAATTGATGATAGGTGGACAGATAGATAGATAGATATTGCACATTTACCATGTGCTAGGTATAGTGTTTGACACTTTGCGTACGTTATCTCATTTAATTCTCATGGCAATACTTTAAGGAAGAGGTTGTTATTACCATATTTTAAATATGGGAACCTAAGGCTGGGGGAGGTCAAGTTATTTACAGGAGACAACAGAGCTAGTAAATGATATTTGAATGCAGGTTCTCTAACCCTAGAGTGTGTGTAGCCAATCACTGAATGAGTGTTCATGCATGCTGAAAAAGGAGAATTTCAACTTGTACAGATTCTGTCTCTAAATTGCAACCTTTTTCCATGTTGGTCTTTCAACTTGCCTGCTAAGAATACCCGTTTATTTTGAAAAGTAATTTCAAACACAATAAAAACACAAGAAAAATCAATGTGCAATTGTAGTTAAGTTCCAGATCACCATATTCTAGAGGAAAACAAATGAAAGCAGTGGAAATCTTTTCTTATTTTATGAACTAATTGAATTATATAGCACCCACTCACTGTTCAATTAGTCTAATTGTGGTCAACATCAGTCTTTGTTGTTAGGATGACAGAAGAATATGATTCTGTCACTTTTTTGAAACTAGCCTTGCCAGATGGATAATAGATAGCTTTTGTGCATAATCTGGGTAATTGCCATCCACCTTGCAGAGTAGTTCTATATAATTAAAATGATTCAAATGATTATAGTTTTGTATAAATACTTTTTGAATATTTGGTTGTCTTACATGGTCATTTTTATTTATATCTCCATTATTGATTGGATGTTATATGACTATGATACTTGTATATCTTTATTCAACAAAAACAAAATCAAGGCACCCTTATAGTTCTAGAATGAACTCGACAACTGAAAACTTGAACATGCACCATTAAAGGAACAAAGAGAATTAATTTGACAGCGAGAAAAATCTTGAAAATTATTTAAGCAGCTCATTAAATGAAATGTAAATTTAATTCTCATATGAAATAGACTTTAAACTACTATGTGTATGCATATGTGTGTGTCTGTATTCCAAGTGCAATCTGAAAAATCACTATTAAATGTAAAACCCAGGAACTTAACTCTTAGATAGGAATAAGAAATTGACTTCAAACACTTCAAGTATTCCCAATAGAGCAAACAGGCTAAATTTTCTGCAATTCATGCAAATGTTTGCATACTTAAGGTAGGCTCATAAAATAAACTGGAACATAAGACAACAATTTGTAACAAAATCACTGGAATCTATGTACAGAGCCAGGAAAAAAAGATACAGATTAAAGAAGAATCATCCTGATCGTACCATTCCAGTCATGACAATGGAGTAAGTTCCATTGAACATTCTTGTCCAAAAGAGTCCCCATGAGATGCAATAAACTGGGAGCTCCTGGACATTCTTATTCCCTGTAGGAATATCTAAGAATCAGAGAGGCAAATAAGGGCAGTCTGGAAAGAGTAGCTAGCTGTAGCTTCACATCACGAGGTTCCTCACTACTCCTCTGTGAAGATCTCTCTCTCTATTATAAAATATGATTTCTTTGCAAGGATTGGTTTATCTATCATCAGAAAAGTTGAAGTGCTCTGAATGACCATTGCCTTCATTCATTCAGCATAAAATGCTAGACATAAGGCATACAATTGCAAACAGCAAGTTGTAAAAGAAGATTTTCTAGAACGAGTTAAGTGATTGAGCTACATAAATAAACATTTATGTAGCTCAGTTCTTTCTGAACTAAACAGGTCTTTCTGAACCTTGAGATAAACATACCAACAGTGTTGCATGTATTAATATATTTAAGAAAATACTCCTGGGCACTAACGTTATTTTCAATCTGATGTATTCCCCAAAGGATTATAGTCACTATTATTAATAACAATTTTCTCTGTGAAATGTTTCAAAAGTATTACAAATGAAGAAAGAAAATTTCAGGAACAATAAGAAAACCTCATTGCACTGACTATAATTTGGGAGTTGGATATTGCAAGATGGCCTTACAGATAAGAACATTTGATCCTGTTGGAACCTCAATAATAAATGATGTAGGAAGCATTAAGAAGAGTATTGGTCTTGTCTTTCTCCATATTAACAGCATTTCATGGTTCCAATAAAGGTGTTTTGTTTGAGCATGAACATTTGTTAGCTGTAAAGCTCTTGGAACAGGACTGGTAGATAGTAAATGCTAACTAAATATTTGATGCTGCTGTTGTTTTATTATTAGTATTGCCATGGGATACCTGGATCAACTTAAACAGAAGCAAAGAGAACAAACAAGGTACATATGAAATATCAGTTGTGAACCAATGAAAAATATAAAATTCCTCCCATTAAAATAATTATATCATTTAATATTTAACTATTTCGTCTGTCTGGATATTCCCTGGTACCCCAGTTCCCAGTATCAAGAATGAGTATTGATGCCAATCTAGCTGATGATGGAGGGATCACAAACACAGAGTAATTTTATACGGTTTATCACAAAAAAAGAAAGGATGAAAGTAAGAAAGGAAGCTACAGAAAGTGAAAATATGTTCCAGAGAGAGTGGAATGGGTTAGTCTCCGTGAGTGGAGAAAGAGGCTGAAGTCTGAGCACACGCTGCCTTTCAGAAGCTCACTAGTTTGTTCCGCCTTTCTCCTGGCCAGATTGGTTGTCATTTCCCGCCTTTTCAGGTGATTGACAAGTTGGCGTTACGTAACATGTTACATAACAGGTCGGTTATGTAACAAGTTTCCCTTTTTACACACGAGTTTTCCCCAGAATCCTTCACCAAAACTCTACCCACGTTATGCTAATTTGATGGTAATGAGCCCCAGGTCAGTTAAAGGTCACTAGAGCTCCTTACTGTGAATGTTCCCACCAGGGAACAGTTCCTAGCTGCAATTGGGTTCCTAGCTGCAATTCGGTTCCCTCTTTCCACCTTTAGCCACTTCCTTGCCACCCTTTTACCCTCTGTCAGATCCGACATAACTACCTTTATTTAAATGAAATAACAATTGTTTACAAGAAAATTCTAGGTTACCAACTCCAGTGTTCATTTGCTACATCCACAAATAAGAATAGAATATATGAGAAATGGAAAGAAATACATTTCTGTCCTTACAAACATTTTGGCCAGTGTGTTTTTGTTGAAGGACATTCCACTGTCTCAGGTTTCTTACATACACCATATAAATTTGGAAAATTATTAAACTGGGGCTGATTCATAAAACAAACACTGAGCCTCATTTATCATTTTCAGGATATTCTCCCATGCTTTTTTTGATTAATACTTTTATTAGAGGCATTCAATATAGATAATGCAAAATTAAATGGATTTTGCCAGAATACATTATGGCCATTAAAATAAATCAGACTATTAAATGGAGGGAAAAAGTAAAATCTGAAAAAGAAATATAATTCCATATAACTTATGACAGAGTCAATTAATCACATAACCACAATTTGAGACCTTTCCTCTGGAAAGAAAGGAATGAAGATCCATTTAAAAGTTCATCATTATTGTCACAGTCTCTGAAGAAGAGACCATGAGCCAAGGACTGGTCTGTAATGAACACAAAGACAAATTTTCTGTTTTTTTTTTCAACTTCCCTTGACTCGGTTACAGTTCTTGCTGGTGACAATGTGAAACAAGATATAGACCAGTAGGAAAGAACCAACCCAAATGTCAATACTTTGAAAAACTGTTAGAAATAAGCCATTTGAGAAGAGCTCTTGTCCTTTGTCATTCTGTCTCCTCTTCTGTATCCTGCTTCTGAACAACTTTCTCCAGTGTTCTATTTCACAAAATTGCCTTCCATTTCCAACTACCTTAATAACAAGATAGAACATTTACTTGACTTTAATTATTGAACTTCACAAGTTTTTTGGCCTTTAAGATTCCCCCTTAAATAATAAAAAAAAGATGACAGGATGAACACTTTTCTACAAGTATATTAGCACTTCCAATATGAATTCATAGAATTATGATTAAGTTCATTTTTACCAAAGACCAAATATGTGCTACAAAGCCTTTTTAATATTATCTGTGTTTCATGCCATTTCTGAAATTTATTATTTATTGATTTAATAGATTTTTAGGTGTCAGTTATAAGTTAGTGAATTCAGGAATAACTGAAAAACTTTTACGCTGATATTACTTGATGACAAGCTTAATTAATCAAAAAATTCTACTTCTGACCACGCAGTTAGTGCATAGTAGGTGTTGAATGGAACATGGGAAGCAAAAAACACATTCTTGCCCTCACAGAACTTTCAGGATAGTTGGGAAAGCAAGAGTAACTTATAAGAAATGTTCAGAAGATCATAAAACATTCTTAGACATTTGGGGCCATAGGAAGTAATCAGGAGAAGGAATAAGAGATAGCCTGGATTTTTATGAAGAAGAAGCAAGAGTAGAGTTTGGGGTGGAGTGCATTTTCAGGATTCCAAAAAGACAAAACTTGATCCCAAGAACAAATATGGAAGGCAAGAAGTGTGGTCAGAAGTGGGATGACTCCTTTGATTGGGGAAAGCAGTATATGCAATGAGAGAGAGGAAGTAAAACTAAGTGGATATATCCAGGTGTTTGTTATTAAATGGTTACAGCCTGCCTTTTACTGTAAACTACATCATATAAATATAGCCTTCTAGGAGGCAGCGTATTACAAAGGCTGAAGAGATAAGCGTTGTTTTTGGAAACCTGTATTCACTATGTGACTCAGTCACTTGCCATATGTGTTAAATTGGTCAAGTGACAAATCTTTTAGGACTTAGCCCCCTTTGATCCTTGAAGAATATAGCTTTCTCCATGTCCCACCTTCCTCTTCTTATCATACCTCTCAGTGATTTCAACATTCTCTTGGGTGAGATTTCCAATGCATTAGTCTCTGTAAAGTCTTTCTTGTTAACCCCAACAGCCCCAATAATCCTGACCTCCACACTTGTCACTCAATCTCACCATCATTAACAATAAAAACCCACCTTCTTCTTAATCCATGTTAAAAACATTGCACTCTCAAAAAACCACTTCCTATATTTCCATGTTGTCCTTCTAGTATCCTGTCTGCTATTGTGACTTCCCAACAATTGACCTTTTCACCTTTTGAGTTTCCATCATTCCCATCATATCCTCACTTCTCTTTTTATCCAGCTCAAATTACATGACCAATCACTGTCATCACTCCCTTGCAAATACTCTCAACTCCCTTGGCCTTTTTCCTTCCATCATTCTGCCTGACAAAATATCAATTTTCGTTAAATCCAAGCCTTTGCCCACTTAGTGCCTATATTCAAGCAGCTGAAGACTCCTGAAAAAAAAAAAATTCAGCCATGCTGACAAAGCTCTCTCTAAATTCATGATAAAAATCTCAAGTGGGTTCTTAACGCTTGGCCTCCAAATCTTACAAAACTTTGCTAGTTAAGTCACTTTCTCCTACTATGTGATTCCTATTATAAACCTTTTACTATCTCCACCAACTTTCACTGTCTCTTATCTATTTTTTTTTTTATCTCAGGTGAAAGCACTGTTCAAACTTTTCCCTAAGAAAATAAAAGATCAGAAGAATACTTCCATGCACTTTCAGCACTCAGCCTCCCAACTAACCTGCATCTGTACCATATGCTTAGCCTTCTTCTGCTCCTTTACCATGACAGATGCGTTTATCTAAGGCCAACCCTCCACTTGTTCTGTGCATTTCCTATTCCCATTCCTTTGAAAGGATTTGGCTCCTTCCTTCCTCTTTCCTGCTGCATCAAATTGTCTTCTCTTGCAGGGGTCAGCAAACTATGTCCCACAGGCCAAATTTGGCTAGATGCCCGAGTTAAGAGTGATTCTTATATTTTTCAATGGCTGAAAAGAACTTGAACAAAGAATGGTATTTTATGACATGTAAAATCATATGAAATTCAAAGGGGAGTGCTCATATAGAAAGTTTCATTGTAGCACAGTCTTGCTCATCTATTTACACATAGTCTACTGTTCCTCTCACAGTGCAGTGGTAAAGGAGTTGTAACAGAGATTGTAGCAGAAGTCAAGCTAAAAATATTTGCTCTCTGGCCCTTTACAACAAAAGTTTTTCAACTCCACTTGAACAAACAGAATCATTCTCAGAACATTTAAACATGCCATAATCACTCACATGTTAAAAACAAAGACCATCCCTTCACTCCATGTCTCTCTCCAGTTATAACATATCAGTGCTCTCCGCTGTGGCAAAAATCCTCAAAATAATGCTCATTAACTACAGTTCTCAACTTCCATTTGTCCTGTTTTATGATCACTCCAGTGATTACTCTAAAGAAACTGTTCTTCTAAAGGTCACCAAGACCTGCCAATTGTGACATCCCATGGCTATTTTATCCTATTCCTACTCTACTACTTAGCAACCTTTGACAGAGATCACTTTCTCCTTCCCTTGCACTTTGGGACCCACCCTTTCTTGGTTGATTTCCTTCTCATCTGGTTGCTTCTTTGTTTTTTTATGCTGGATATTCTCATTTTCCCAACATCGGAAAATTGGAGCACTCCAGGGTTTAGTTCTCGGACCTCTTTCCTTTTATTCCTTTGGTTGCTAGGTGATCTCATCCAGCAACAGAGTTTTAGGTGACATTAATAAACTGATACCCAAATTTATAAGTCCATCCCTGACCTTTTCCTGCAACTCCAGCCTCATATACACAAGAGCCTACTTGATGTATCAAAGTTTATAAGCCTAAAAACACTCTCTTGATTTCCCCCCTCTGAAGCCTGCTTCTCCTTTTCTATCTTTTCCACCTCAGTAAAAGGCAATTTCTGTTGATACAAATGGTTAAGCCAAAATCTTTGTTGTTGCCTTTGATTTCTCTCTACAGCTCATATGCAAATTCTATTGGCTCTTTGATTTCTCTTTATCCTTAACACACTCCCATACTATTAGCTCTCCATTAAAATAACCCCAAAGTTCCACCACTTTTTACCATTTTCATTTCTATGTCCCTAATCCAAAGCATCAATTTAGGTCTAGATTATAGCAAAAGCCTATTCAATCTCTCTCCTTCTTCTCCTGTTCCCTTGAAGGATCCATTTCAGATGAAAGCTACAACATGCAACTTCCCTTCAAAGGTTCCCCCCTCCACCATTGCAAAAGGATAGAAATTAAATCATGTAACCATGGCCTGCCTGGCTCCAGATTAGTTTGCCTTTGTTTATTCTCCAACTTCATCTCATTTCACATTCCCACCCCCTTTCTCCTTTTCTGCCACTCTTTGTCACACTGGTCTGATTTCTGCTGCTCACAGCCTCTAAGTTCAGTTCTTTAGGTTTAAATGTTTTTCTTCTTCCTACTCATCACATGCTGTCATCTGCCCTTCAGGGTCCAGATCAAATATCTCATGCACAGAAAGGCTTTTCCTGGCTACCCTAGCCATCCTGACCCCGTCCCACCCGCCTACACTTTAACTATCCAGTTCAGTTTCTCCTTAGTCCTTATCTCTATCAGGTATTATTCCACTATGTGTTTTTATTACACCCCCAAATATAAACACTAAGAGAGCAGGTCCCTTATCCTATCTTAATCTCCACTGTATCACAAAATTCTGGAAGACTTATCACCCATAAAACATTTTTTGATTTAATATATGAATTAGTAAATAAATGAATGAAAAAAATTTATATAGAGTATTCAACACATTGCTTGGCACAAAGAAAATTGCTAAAAAAAGGAAGCTGTTAATTAAAAAAATAATAAACATATATAACACAAACAAAATAATAATAAATAGTAAAAATTAAAAGATAAGTAAGTAATATTATTTTAATTTAAAAATAGCAAGCTGGGAAAATCATATGCAGAATTCAAATGCTATAGAGTAAACCTGTAAAAAGACTTCAATTCTAGATAGATATTTCTATAATGGGCTGATCTTGTTATTTTTTAGTGCTGACAATATTTTGTTTTCCAGAAAAGTATTACATCTTTATACAAAATACTCAAGCATATACACACAGCATACAAAAAGGGTAAGGGGATAGATATTCCACAGAAGTGAGCTCTGGAAACCATGGAGAAAGAGAACTAAACTTGCTTTTTATTTCTTTTTTCTTGAAGAAAGGAAATGAAGTTGTTGCTGTTCCATGCTTCTTTAAGCTTAAATTTCAATTTGTGTTAAGTTTGGTCTCTTCCAAGTTCTGAACAGAACATTAAATTAAGTACTGCACAAGTAGTGTGACTAATACTCTTTTCTCATTCTTCTAGACCTTTGACTCTGCCCTGGGTAACAGACTTTTCATGGCTGACTTTGATCTCTTTTCCTTGGTTCAGGTGGTATATGGGATATTTGCAACAAAACTTAAGTGTGTGGTTGCAAGTGATGAATTTATATTCAAACTGCATAAGCTTCTCATTACTTGGTTTGAAAAATATCTATAAACACTGAACATGTACTTTCCTTTGAAATTATAAAGTTTCTGCAATTTTACTGAGCTTATGCTGTTTGTTTCACTTCAGTGCAATTTATTAAACAAGCACGGAGTGTCCACAATGTTGAAAGTAACATGTTGGACACATTACAGGCTACCAAATGAGCCAGGTATGGGAAATGGATTCTATCTCCTGAGCAACTCCAGTTGAATGATTATAGTTGCCTGAAGGGCTATCTTGAAAAGGATTGTGAGGCTGTGACTGGATAATGGGAAAAAAAATGTTATGATCCATGAATGATATCTGACACAAGGGACAAAGGCTGAATCACTGCACAATATTGACTGTTTGCCATGTTAGAATTTGCTAGTCATTGCTCTTGGATAGTTACAGTCTACTAAATGAGATTAATTCACCTGGTTATATGATAGCGTATCACATTAATAATTTTTTAAAGACAAATCATCAGATTCCTAGTTTTATTGGCACATTTGAACATATTATCATTAGTATACCTGAGCTCTATGCAACAGTATATAAATTTTAAAACACATTGGATTTGTTCAGTCTGAGCAACGTAATACAACCAACTCATATGGAAACCTGTATCTTATACTCACATTTTTAATTTCCATTTATATTTTCAATGGGCTTTTTATATACTTTTAAATATATTTAACCAGAATGATGCTTTCAATAAATTTTTAAAAATATAGAAAATGTGTTAGTAAGTTAAAGCTGCAGTCCCCAACCCTGTGACACAGACTGGTACAGGTTCATGGCCTGTTAGGAACCGGGCCACACAGCAGAAGGTAAGCAGCAGGTGAACAAGTGAAGCTTCACCTGTATTTACAGCCGCTCCCCATCACTTGCATCACTGACCGAGCTCTGCCTCCTGTCAGAGCAGCAGTGGCATTAGATTCTCAGTAGCGTGAACCCTACTGTAAACTGCGCATGCGAGGGATCTAGGTTGAGCACTCCTTATGAGAATCTAATGCCTGATGATCTGAGGTGGTGATGTTAGCACTGGGGATCAGATGCAAACACAGATTATCGTTAGCAAAGAGATCTAACTGCACAATAATTGCAATGCTCTCGAATCATCCCAAAACCATCCCCTCCACCCACCTCCCATCTCATCCCTGGAAAATTGCCTTCCATGAAACTGGTCCCTGGTGCCCAAAAGGTTGGGAACCCTTGACTTAAAGCATTTTTCAAAAGAAACTTTCCATTCAGTATAGCAGACTATTTGCATTAGTCAAAGTGGAATATTTCTTAATATTATAGTAAAGCAGTCAATAACGATGTTTTAAGGGAGAAAACTGAATACTGTAGATCAAAACATATGGACAGTGACTAAATCATCATCTCCATAATTTCCATTATCTGTGTTGACAAAGAAGGTTAAACTAGAAATTCAAGAACAGATATAGATAGAGAACTATAATCATAATAAAAAGATAATTAAATGATAGATATAGAAAAGCCTGGCATTAATATGTCTAAGATTTTATTTCTTAAGCCACACATTGATAAAAATAAATTTATGGAAAATATAATCAAGGATAAAAGAGTAAAATTGTTCCTAATTCACAGCCATCAGCAGCATATCATGTGCTACACAAACATCAGATATAAGGGGGAAATTGTTGAGGGGAAATCACCATCTCAGTTGTTACTATCAAAGAAAAATTTTAGATACATAATGTAAGTACAGATAATGCATCTTTGCAAAGAAAATAGGGTTAGTCTTGAATTTTGGCAAGCAAGAATGGCATTAATAAATTTAATGTAGAAAGAATTCTGTGAGGTTTTTTCTTTACTAGAACAGATTTAGCAGCAGAAAAATTAAGTGGAGTTTTTCTCCTCCCTACTCACACCAAAGGTAACCAGATTGTACTACCAATCTGGTACAATGCCAAAATTTAGTGCCAAATACTTAAAATAATTTTCTAAGGTGAACAAACATGCAAAAAAAAAAAAATGGAACAGAAGTTCCATCAGTTCTACCCGCCATCAACCCCAATTTTGGCTGTCTGCCCTGCACAGTTTTCCAAACACAGGCAGCTGGTGCATTCTGAAAGACTAGAAATGATAAATGGGGCAGAGACTGCTTAAGGTCTTTGTAAAGTTTAATGAAAGATTTATCTCTTGAGGGTAATGTTCCTCTTTCTTTTACTGAAATGAGAGTTTGATAACCTCTCATTGTGCTTTTGATAAATTACACCTCACAGTCATAACTAAAATGACTAAGTGGAGATTTTTTTTTTTTTAACATAGCTAAGTGAGGTCTAGTTATCACCGAATGGTTTAATACTTAGTATCTACAAAACTAAGTTTGGCATTTGGAATATTTTTAATTATTAAGCTGAGAAAAACTATGAATCAATAATTTAACAACAACTTCTGGGAGACCCTTTAATGTTCTCTATGCCAATTACAGCCATAGGAATGGGAGATTATGACTTAGAATTTATAGTTCATTTACGGCATTCTAATCTACAATCTCAAAGGACGTTTTCCGCCGCCAGAGTTTGCCATTACTGTTGTTGAAGTCATTCATATTTAATTTCAAATTTAACAGGTTTGAGTGGGTTTATATCCTTATGTACTCACACATGCACAAAAATTGAAAAGACAGTTATCTAGAACAATAAAAATAAAAGAGAAACAAAACACCTCAGATATTTCACTTAACTCAAAGAAACCTGAATGTTTTCCCAAAACACTGAATATTTTTTTTTTACACTTTAGGAATTAAAATTTTATTTCTAGAATTTAATATATCCAAGATAATTTGAGATGTACAGTTAGGAAAAGGAAATAATTATTAAGATGTTTATAGAGGTTAAAAAATACGTAATAATTATTTAACACATTTCTCAAGCCGTTGTTTAGAAAGGGAATTGTCTTCCCAGTATGAAGAGTATTTCTCTGAGATTTATGTGAATGTGGACAAACACCTCTTCTGTTAGATTTGGGTGGAGCTTCCTTTTCTCCTAGGAATTCTATAAAGAAGAGCAAGTGAGCAGTGATTGAGGTTCATAGTTTTAAACATTTGGAGTGATATTTATTACAAAAGAAATCCACATTTGAGATAAAAATCAAATAATACATAAACCTGTAAAGTAAAAAAGCAAAAGCTTCCAACCCTCCCCACTACATCCCATCCTAAATTGCTCCCACAAAGCTGAGCCCCTACATATTCACACAGACACGCCCCACATTCCCGTTCCTCAAAAATAACCAACTGCCCATAAAGATGCATGATTGTTTTGTATTAGTAAATATGCAAAAAAGGAACAACACACTGTACTGTATACTATATGCAAAAGCTTTATCTGCAGTATGCACACAATATCTTAAATTGTAAACACGAGTATTTGTAATTGAATTTTATGAATTATGTAATAGATATTTGTTTAAATGTATAATTATATAACACGATTAAATATGTAAAGTACATTTGTATATACAGTCTTGCATCACTTAATGACAAGGATGCATTCTGAGAAATGTGTCATTAGGCAATTTCATCCTTGTCCAAACATCACTGAGTGCACTTACACAAATCTAGATGGTATAGTTTACAATACGCCAAGGCTGGATGGTATAGCCTGTTGCTCCTAGGCTGCAAACTTGGACAGCATGTTATAATACCAAATACTGTAGGCAATTGTAGCACAATGGTAAGTATGTACATATCTAAACAAACCTAAACACACAGAAAGCACAGTAAAAATATGATGTAAAAGATTAAAAATGGTATATCTATACAGGCCACTTACAGGAATGGAGCTTGCAGGAATGGAAATTGCTCTGGGTGAGTCAGTGAGTGAGTGGTGAGTGAATGTGAAGGCCCAGGACAGTACCGTACACCACTGTAGACCTTATAAATGCCATACACTACATTTATAAAAAAAAAAATCTTTCTTCAATAATAAATTAAACTTAGCTTACTGTAACTCTTATTTTATGAAATTTTAATTTTTTAAAGTTTTTTTTTTATTTCAGAGTGTTATGGGAGTACAAATGTTTTGGCCATATGTGCACGTAAGTGTTGATCGATTAGTACCAATTTAATGGTGAGTACATGTGGTGCTTGTTTTTCCATTCTTGTGAAACTTCACTTCGAAGAATGGGCTCCAGCTCCATCCAGGATAATACAATAGGTAGTTTACCAGTTTTTATGACTGAATGGTGCTCCATGGTATACATATACCACATTTTATAACTTTTTGACTCTTTTGTAATAGCACTTAGTCTAAAACATAAACACATTGTACAGCTGTAGAAAAATATTTCCTTTCTTTATATCTTTATCCTATAGGCTCTTTCTATATTTAAATTTAATTTTTTTTTTTTTTTTTTTTGCTTTTTAAACTTTTTGTTAAAAACTAATACACAAACACACACATTAGCCTAGGCTTACCCAGGGTCAGGATCATAAATATCACTGTCTTCCACCTCCACCTTTTGTCCCACTGGAAGGTCTTCAGGGGCAATAACACACATGAAGCTGTGGTCTCCAATGATAACAAGGTCTTCTTCTGGAATTCCTCCTGAAGGACCTGCCTGAGGCTATTTTATAGTTAACTTTTTTTAGAAGTAGAAGTACATTCCAAAATAACAATAAAAATATCATATAGTAATTATCTAAACCAGTAACATAGTCATTTATTATCATTATCAAGTATTATGTACCGTAGATAATTGTATGTACCATACTTTTACATGTCTAGCAGCACAGTAGGTTTGTTTGCATCAGCTTCACCACAAACACGTGAGTAATATGTTGTGCAATGACATTATAGTGGCTACGATGTCACTAGGCGATAGTTTTTTGACTCCTTTATAATCCAGTGGAACCACTATATTATGTGTGATTTATCATTGCCTGAGGCATCATTATGTGGCACATGACTGTATTATATAAAATATAAAATATAGTCTGTGTGTATATATATTTATATATATTATGAGATTCTACCATGCACACCTATCATATATACTCCACTTGATCTTGTTATGTATTTATTATTTTAATTTATTTTCTCTAACAGTCTCTCCTGGAAATCCATCCAATTTGGCCTGGATGGATTAGGAAATCCATCCATTTCTTGACTTGTGTTTTCTCACCTAGTTGTGCCATAGCTCAGGCTTAACTGTGCATTGCTGGTTGTTGATATTATACCTCATTAGCCATCATTTCTTGAGTACAAATGTCAGGGCAGACACTGCAGATATACTTGAGCTGCTTAGTGAATGATTTTTAATGTTTATAAGCTTCTATCGGAAGTAAAAGTCTTAGAGCAGGTGGAGAGCAATAGTTGCCTTTTCTGGGTCTTCCCAACACATTGTCAGGCTTGCTAAAGAAATTAAGCATTCTCATGATACGAACCTGGACAAATATCCTGCCTAACATATGGATATGTTTCTATGAAATGATCTACAAATTCTGCTCAATTTTTCCTTCACTTCAAATTGAATGCCGCCTTCTATCACTCAAACCCCGACTTAATATAAATCTGAGAAGCTTTAGTGAAAATAAGTTTCAAGTGTCTCATTGAAAGCAGCTTTTCCATTTACTTCTTTGAATCAGGAATGACCTGAACCCACAGATGGAGTACTACTCTTCAGAAGCTAGGCGATCATCCTTTATGAAGCATTTTAAGAATAACTTCTTAAAAGAAATACAATCACTTGAGGCGGAACAAATGGCTCCTTTCAGAGCCTTGCTAATCCAAGCAACTTTGCAATTAGCAAATGCTCTCCTCTCCCCTTTCATGAGAAGCAGAGGTGTTCTGTGCTTAGGGAGAGGCAGGAGGAAAGGAAAACCCCATCCTCTGTAGCTTTTAAGACAACACAGCTGAGCGCACTGCTGAAGTGGACAATTCGTTGTCTGTGATTGTCCATAAGAAATAAACAGGCCAGCTGGCTCGATTGAGGATGAAAGAGCAAACTTCAAAGAATTCTATTTTTTTCTACCAAGCAGTGTCTACTTGGTATTGGTTCTGGAGTAATAAGTGAGATAGTTTGGCTCATAGTCTATTATCTTTCCTTGCAACAGTGTGGACAATGGAATGTAAAGGACAATTGTTTCTTCTAATATTGGTGACGGGCTCTTTTTAAAGGGTAAAATGCTGCATCCACAGTGAAGGGCACGGATTTTGCTCAGTGTCTTTCCTGAGTGGCCTGTGAGATGATTCTTAAGTGGGTCATATTGAAAGATTTAAGTATTTGAAGGAATCTCAGAGGTCACGTCAGATGACTAAAACCACTACATCTTAAAAGATCAAGTTCTTTCTATGCAAACAGTGCACAAGCATACACATTACAAATGGGCTGAAATAATAACAATAACAATTCATTCCTCCAGGAAATCCACACCAGGCAACGTGCCTGGCCTATCTCTTTAGAAAGCGATTCTAACATGGTCAAGGTTGCCGAGAAGGAATATAAAGACTCTATTTAAAAGAGCCTTTTCTTTCTGTGCTTCTGGGAAAAACTAGACACGTTAGAAGGCTGCCTGGAAGGCAAAGGATAGAAGGGAATAGAAATTCAGACATAGTAATGACTTTTAGACCATACAATCTTTTAACCAATATTTAACAATTTCATTGATTGCATAGTTTACCCTTCCAAATATCCAGTGTTCTGACGTGAAGATACAGAGTTTGCAGGAGGAAAAAGAAGATTCAGTCTCTCTCTCTTCTCTCTCTGTCTCTCAATCTCTAAGATTTGGCTCAACATTGACTAAATTTACAGTATTAGATAAGCTATACCTTTCTCACTGTAAAATGAAAAAATAACTGTTATTTCTTAATACTGTCTGAAATAGAAAATAGAATACGGGCACATAGATCAAGGGGTGTCAAACTAAAGTTCTCAGGCCAAATTCAGCCTACCACCTGTTTTGTGTGGGCTGCAAGCCAATAATATCTTTTTCTGCTCGGACTTCCAAAACAAAATACCGTAGACTAGCTTGCTTAAACAACAGATACTTATTTTCTCCCAGTTCTGGAGGGGAGAAGTCCAAGATCAAGGTGCTGGCTGATTCAGCCCTAGGGAGGACTTTTTTCCTAGCTTGCAGACAGAAATCTATCTCTTTCTCTTTTTATAAGGCCCCACCAATCCTATAAGGTTAGGACTGCACTCTTGTGATCTCATTTAACATTAATTACCTACTAAAACCCCTGCCTCCTAACACAGTCACATGAGGGATTAGGGCTTCAAAATACGCATTTTGGGAGGACACAACCATTTAGTCCATAACAGATGGTTTTCGAATTTTTAAAAAATTGGAAAGAAATCAAAAGAATAAGATTTTTGACACATGAAAAGTATGTGAAATTCAAATTTCAGCATCCATTTAGTAAAGGTTAATTTGGAACACAACTGGAGACCCATCATTTAAGTATTGTTTATAGTTGTTTTTGCAGAGTTGTCTAGTTGTCACAGAAGCCATATGACCCACAGGACCTAAAATATTTACTCTCTGTTCCTTTACAAATAAAGTTTACTGACCCCTGACAAAGATGATGCTCAATAAATGGTAGCTATTGTTAGGACGTCAAAATATGTCCATAAAGATTGGAATATGTAATCCTCCAACATGGACAGTTTGTACCAGAGAGGACATCGGGAAACAACTGGAAGTTTTGTATAGACTAGAGGTCCCACACACAGGCATCTCTAAGGACCAGGTAGAGAATGTAGTTGGGTGGAGTGAGTCAGGTTAGGGAGAGACTGGGAGTCGTGGGAACAGTGGGAATTTGCTGAAATCTCATGGACATTACTCAACCCCAGAACTTTAGTGTCATGGGGAATAAAGGTTTGGGATTATCTGAGAAGTAAAGTTGGAAGTTACATTTTGTACACAAATTTTGTTGGCCACTAATTTAAAAAATGTAATTGCTATTCAACAAAGCCCAGGAGGAAAAAATCTATCCATCCATGTGCTAAATGCAATCCAACAGCAAAAAATTTGTAAGATTTATATGAAGGATAAGAAATAGCCTTAAGGCTGGGCGCGGTGGCTCACTCCTGTAATCCTAGCACTCTGGGAGGCAGGGGCAGGAGGATCGCTCAAGGTCAGGAGTTCAAACCCAGCCTGAGCAAGAGTGAGACTCCATCTCAATTAAAAATAGAAAGACTTTTTGATAAAGGCCATTCTCACTGGAGATAAGTGATATCTCATTATGGTTTTGATTTGCATTTCCCTGATGATTAGAGATGTTGAGCATTTTTTCATATGTTTGTTGACCATTATTCTGTCTTCTTTTGAAAAGTTTCTATTAATGTCCTTTGCCCAGTTTTTGATAGGGTTGTTTGATTTTTTTCCTTGCTGATTTTCCTGAGTTCTGGGTGAAATTAAGGTAGCCTACAGCTGCTGCTATTATCAGGTTTAGAACATAATCTCAACACAATCCCGAACACCATAATCCTGAATGTTGAAATCCCACAAGATCAAAATCCTGAAAGTCTAAATCCCCAATGTTTAATTGAATTCCCA
>CAUYMX010073920.1:0-45313 GCA_963573855.1 Lepilemur septentrionalis | reverse complement strand
AATTTTTTCTATATATTTTTAGTTGGCCAATTAATTTCTTTCTATTTTTTAGTAGAGACGGGGTCTCGCTCTTGCTCAGACTGGTTTCGAACTCCTGACCTTGAGTGATCCGCCCGCCTCGGCCTCCCAGAGTGCTAGGATGACAGGCGTGAGCCACTGCGCCCGGCCTTGAAGCCAATTCTGTTAATTTTGATGAAGTGAAGTTTTGCAGCCTTTTTCTTATGTGGATCATGCTTTTGGTGTCATGTATAACCAAAGGTTTGCTCCCTCTCCCTTTTTTTTTTTTTAAGAAGTTTTATAGTTTATAGCTTTTGCATTTAGATCTTTGATCCATTGTGAGTTAGTTTCTTTGTATTGAATCAGGCAGGAGTCTACTTCATTCTTTAGTGTGTGGAGACCAGTTGTCTCTGCACTATTTGTTGAAAAGACAATCCTTTCCCCATTGGATAATCTTGGCACCTTTGTCAAAAATCAACTGGCCAGAAATGCAGGGGTTACATGTGGACTGAGTTCCGTTCCATTGATAATGCCTGTCCTTATTGCCTGTACCACACTCTCTTGATTGTTGCAGCTTTATAGTAAATTTCAAAACTGGGAAATGTATGTCCTCCAACTGTGTTTTTGTTTTTCAAGATTGTTTAAGCTATTCTGGGTTCTTTGCATTCCCATATACATTTCAAGATCAGCTTGTCAATTTCTATGAAAATGCCTGCTGGGATTTTAATAGGGATTGCGTTGATCTTTAGATCAGTTTGAGGAATGTTGCTGTTTTAGCAATACTGAACACTCTAATCCATGACCATGGAACTTCTCTCCATTTATTTAGGTGTTTTAAAATTCTCAACAATGCCATGATACATTTAATTTCAAAAAATCCAGTTTTGTGGTTGAGGTTATGTGTGTTTATACTCACATAGGGAAAAGCCTGAACAGTAACCACTGTTAACAGTGGTTACTTGGGAGGTGATTTCAGAAAGAGCAGTGAGGGAAGTATTTGCTTTTTATTTTATATAGTTCTGTATTTGAATGTTTTCCAACATGCATATGTTTTTCTAATTAAAGTCAAAGTTTATGTTATAAAAGTGATTGTCTACTTTAGAATTCACTATGAAGTTCTTAAAATTGATGAACTTGCCTAGTGCACTTTAAATATAGTTCAAATATATTTGACTTAAAGTTTTAGAAATATCTGTATTGCAAAAAAAATAATGAAGGTATTGCTGTAGACTCCTTTCGAATAGATTAATCACGAAGATGCTTACATGGAGCAAAAATCTGTATTTGCTGCTACCATGGTTTCTTGAAACGGGAGGACCCCCTTTTTCTTACCCTCAGTTCTTAGCATTGCTTCTTTACGTGAGAACCACCTGGGGTGCCTAGACTACAGCCCTACAGAGAGGAAGCCAGGATCTCTGTGTCCATCGCATGCCAGGGCCCAGTTAGCGCCATGACTTGGTGGGCACAGCAGAGCCAGTGTCCTGACTGCTAAGGTGCCCAGCATGGGGGCTGGGCATACGGCCCACCTTGGGCGCCCTGCCCCGGGTGTTAGTGAGGGGGGGACATTGGCAGGAAGCTGCTGCTGAACTGCAGGGCAGAGGCTGAAGGAAGGAGACGCGCCCATACTCTGACCCCGTGTGCCCCGTGGTGCTCCCCGCTGGACCCTTGCTGTGGGTTCTGCGGCAAGAGGGCGCGGGGGCCTCCCGCCCAGATGGAGGGTGCTTAGAAGCAGGCTGCCTTTGTGTCTTTTGCTCCACGCTTCTGCCTTCTGGGGAGTAACCACCCCTGAGTAGTCCATTCGGGTTTTGCATACTAATGACTGGCTTTATGTTCCCCACGATTTTAATACCTTGCCACACGTGTGTCGGAGCTGTTCTGTCTGTCTGTGTGCTGTGACAAACAGGCTAAAGAGCAGAGCAGCAGCAAACACAGACCGCTTCTCCAGCACCTGCCTGCAGCTGAGCGACGTGCTCGCTGAGGTCCTGGAACACGCCTGGCGGGCACGTGGCTCGGTTACACCCGGACTCACCCTGGAACTCGATGAACCTCTCTGACCCTCCTGCTGCGTTCAGCGTGTAGGCCTGTCCGCCGCTTTGTTGTCTAGAGAGTGACAGTGTTAGCAGTCAAAAGCCAAGAACAGTTTTTCACGTGATTAATGTTGAAAGATAAAGGAGCTCATCTCTGTCATCGGCTTTGTACGTGACTGATGTTGCTGATGGTGATTGAAGTGGCGCAGCCCTGGGGGCGGGACGCGGTGGGAGGCCGCTGTCCTCCGTGAGGAGTGGGAATCGCTCACACGGTCAGGTTAGACCATGGGTGTTGCTCTCTCGGTGTTTGGTTTTGCATCTGTTTCACCTTTACAGGGAAGCGAGCTGCTCGCCATGTGTGGAGCGCAGCGTGGTCACGATGCTTCACTTCAGTGCTCGTTTCAGGAAATAAATGCTCTCCGTCTTGTCTCAGCTCTGGAATAATTTATGACATTACTTTAATCAGTAAGATGGAAAATAATTTGTAGGCTTTGAAAAGTTTATATTTGCTTTGGATAAATTTGTTGTGTTTCCTTCTTGTTTGTTCGTTCTTGTGAAGATTTTGAGGCGAGGCCATTGTTAGTGAGAGAGGAGGCTGTGCGGGAGCAGGGCAGTCGGACTTGTCTAAGCCACGCTGATGATGTCACCCTCCCTCGGTTCAGGAATCTGCTCGGTGGTGGTTTCCGCAGAGGAGAGGCGTGCTGCTGCACACCAGTGCCCACCGCGTGCTTGTCTGCCCACCGGGCATTCTGGAAGAGAGAAAACCCCAGTTTCAAGCCAGTGGTGAACAGAGCATTTGCAGATAGCTTTGATGTCTTTGATGAGATGTGGGCGCACTTTAGGAAATGTTTGGTCGTGCTTCTGAGGCTGCCAGCGACCCAGTGGATCTTTTTAAATACAATTTTAAAGAAAGCCTCATTATGAGACACAAAGAACTGTTATCAAAGTATTGAGCAAGTGCCATTTGGCTCATTCCAGAAACACTACCCAGACATCTTTTCTCATTGTAGACTCAGAGCTGCCAGCAATGCCCAAGAACTGGCAAGCGTTCCTGACACGGTAACAGTGCCACATTCCAACATAGTATCTTTGTGCGCCCAGCTTTGTGGTCAGCAGTCTGAGCTGTGTTCTGCTCTTAGCTCCAGTACCAAATTCATTCTGGACCTTGACTAAGTCATTTCATCCTTGGACTTGCCGGCTTTGCTCACCAGTAAAATGAAACAGCAGTCCTTGCTACCCTCTGATCAGGAGGCCATGAGGAGTAGGGAAGGAGTGGGATCACGATGTGCTTTGAGCTCTTGCACCGGACAGGAGGCTGGGAGTGATCACACGCCACTCATGTCTGCATACAAGCTATGCTGGCCCTGTGTCAGGAGGAAGGGGCTTCAGGGGCATCCGGTCAGGTGACTGCAGGAGGAGCAGAAAGACTCAGGCCACCGGGCAGTGGTCGGCTGTCACTCGGTCTACCCTCTGCAGTGCCTGGTCCGCTCTGCTGCTGTGCCGGTAGCCAGGCCTCGTGCTGTGCCTCTTACAGTGGCGGTCCCTGGCCTGGTCCTGTGCCAAGGCTCCAGGGGGGTGTCCTACAGGAACATTCAGCCCCTCCAAACAAAGTAGCTATTCACTATCCAAAAAGTAGCAAGGAGACAGTTTTCAGAATCAAGATTTGTCTCTTAGATTAAAGAAGTTTGGCTCCAGGAAACAAGGACCGCATTGTTCTCATTTTGAGCATTTCGCACAGACCAGCCCCATGGGGCCTCGGGGTCTGCTGCTGTGCCGTCGACAGCCCCAAGTGGCAGCACCAAGTGAATAGTAAAGCGCTTTGTGCAGTCTTTTTTGTCTTTTTCCTTTAATTGTGGAGATAAATATTGCTTCTAATATTTTCTTGTCTATTTTCTATGAATTTCACTGAACCAAAATAATTTATTAAGATTTTAAAACAGATTTGTACTTTTAATAAATCTTTTAAATGAAGCTTTGGGATAAATATATTTTCATTGTTTTTTTCTGTGCCATATCTGGGATTCGTTTTGAAGGCAGCAGATCTGGCACTGGACCCTCCTGTGGTCCTCTAGGTGTTGGCCCACAGAGGTGCTCTTTCTGCCTGAGCAGGTGCTGTGTAGAGAGGCAGAGCTGCCGATAAAGGGACCTGTTCTCAGTCCATGTTGATAGGTGGGGTTTACTTTCTTATTTATTGATGTGATAGTTCATGCCCACAGTAATTTCTGCTGTTTCCGTGTCCGTAGCTGTCATTCAGCAGTTGTGTTTTCTTATTAAACTCACATGATACTGTTCATGATCTTTGAACACTAATGCGTTTTCTAATGACATTTGTAGGGGAGAGGAGCTCATCTCTCCTGAGTAGGCGTCGCTGCGTGGCTGCCCCTCCTCCTCTCCTGCCGCCCTCACGTCTTGTATGGGTCAAATGGTATTAATTTATAGCTGTTGGGTTTTAACATTTGGGCAGGACTTCTGAAATGGTTCAGTCTATTTGTGCCATTTACATGGGAGGAGAACATAAATCCAGGGAGGGTGCGCCTGTGTGCGCGTTTGTGCCGGTGATGGTGAGTGCTCGAGTGTGGGCGCGGCCTGGGCTCCCGGTCCCTGTGTGCGCGCCTGGCCCTTCACACTGAGTGTGAGTGATCGCGTGTGTGTACCCTTCATCTGCTTCTTGAAGGCTACAAAAGTCACTTCTCATGCATGTTTAGAATCAAAAAATAGTCTTTGGAATACAACTCTTAGCCCCTCATTTATCGAAGTACAATAGAATCTTGCCGTAACGTGCCATAATTCATAGCTTTGTCCTAAAATGTGATTTACCACATCTACAGAAAAACTAAATCCCCAGGATCTTGCCACGCTGGCGTTAGTTCTTTTCTCCGATCCCGTTGTTATAAATATAGAGAGATCCTGCTGCCTGCCTCTTACCTGTTAGTGTAAAAACTGTGGCTATAGTTCGGGTTTGTGCTCATACCTGAGATTTAAACCAGGTTGGAATCGGAGAATGAGATACTGCTTTCCACTTAGAAAAAAGAACCAATTCATTATTATTTAGAATAGACAATCTTTTCATGAGCATTTGTAAAGCAGTAAAAATTTCCTTAGCTCTTTGTGGTAGGCATTGAAAAATGTACCTTGAAGTTCTGACTATGTGTTTTTATGTCTTCTAGGGGCCCAGAAGACACCTGTTTTGAGTTTGGTGTTTTTCCTGCCATTCTGAGTTTCCCACTTGATTACCCGTTAAGTCCCCCAAAGATGAGGTTTACCTGTGAGATGTTCCATCCCAACAGTAAGTGCTTTCGGGAGTGGCTCTTGTGGTACTTGGAGAGGTACAGAGATTATATAGCTACAGGAAATGTAGCGTATCTGTTAAGTAGACCTTTAAAAAATTTTCTTGTATTTTGAAGTTTAGCAAAGGCGAGTCATGGTGGTATTAACACCTGATTTCAATTTTGAAGGTCAGTTTCATGTAGATAAAAGAAAATATGAACCTGAAACTGAGGACGCCGTCTGAGCCAGCCGTCCTGCTCTGCTGGGGAGGTTAGAAGTTCGGCGCACGGGGTGTGCTCAGAGTGGGCTATGCTAGTCTTCGTCACAGTGCTGGTTTTTAATGATAAAAAAGTTGTACTCAGTCTAGGTTTTCAACATGAGAATTATGCTAAATAAATTGCATATGTAGAAAAGTGATGCAGATATTTAAAGTGATCTAAATTAATAGTGATATGAAACAATATTTACACTGTATTGACTGGGAAAAGCAGTAGGAATGTTATAATTTCATCTTTTAAAAAAATTCACATGTAAATGTATATATAGCTTGAAAGGTACACAAAAATGTTAAAAGTGACTCTTTTTTTCCCTGATGTAGATTATTATTTCCTTTTTATAAGTCTTTTTCCCCCCCTAAAATAAACATGTATTACTTTTTAAAAGAAGAAAAAATAAGGTCACTTAAATAAAGTATACTGTAGCTTCTTTGGAAATGTGTCCAGTGGTGGGAATTGGAATTCCTGCACAGCTCTAGTTTCTCTTTCTTCCTTTTACAAGTGGGGATTATGTTTAAGAGAGTTAATAAGGAAATATGTTGTCAGTGATTGTATTTAGAATAATGTTTCTTCTTATAACCTTCGTTATTGCCACTAGTAACCACCATCTTAGTAGCTATGGAGAAGAAAAGCAAATAAGATATTCTATTTTGTGAAAATGAAAGTTACTTATTTGCCAATGCCTTATCCTACACTTTTCTGCATATCAAATAGCTAAAGGCTAGTTTAACTCACGAGAGAGTTTATAGAATTTTCTGAGTCTCTGACTTCTCTCCTGATTTAAGAGTGTGTCCGTTAGGCACACCCTCCCCGCTCTGTGCCCCTCTGGGCAGCGCCTGCCCAGGCCCTCCCTGCCACGGAGGTTTTCCTTATGTCCCGCCTGGCGGGAGCTCTCTTTGCTGCTGGACTTGCTGTCCATGCCCTTGTGTGAGCTTCTCGTGGGCTGCTGGTGGTGGTGCACGTACGTAGACAGCGAGCCACCGCCTCGGAGCGCCCATGCTGCGCTGCTTCTCTTGCCAGCGTGTTTCAGCCTTGTGTACGCAGGAGATGCTCATAAATGGTCGTTCCTTCAAGAAGGTGGGCCAGGAGCCCGCGGTTGTCGCTGCCAGGTGATAAGTGCATGGAGGCTCATCGTGCTGTTGTCTACTTTAGTGTGCTTTGGAATTTTCCATAATAAAGAGTTAAAAAATATATTGTGGTTCATAGATAGGAAGTCATTGAAGAAGTCAACAATTCCAGGTTGTTCAATCGTAAGTGCAACTATGAAGAGGATTATAGGTAATTAAAAATAATGAGACCGTGTTGAGGATAAGTACACTTTTCAGCACGATACCTACGGTGTGGTATTAGAGACAAGTACAGCAGAAACTGATTGAATTATGTGACAATGTACTAAGAATAGTCTGATCATATTTTTAGTGTTCTGATAGTTATTTTTAATGTTTAGATAACATGGTTTTAAAAGTTTACCTTATTATAAGTGGAATGTATTATTTTTATTTTGTAAAAATAATTTCTAAGAGTCAGGTTCTACCAGTGTCATAAAAATTGATCAGTTGATAAATACTTTTAAAAATAATTCCCATTCCTGAGAGTTGCTGGGATACGGTGGTGAGCAGGTAACAAAGGACCATCAGGAGTGTCCAGAGTGAGGACAGGGACAGACGCTAACGGAAGAATCACGTGGATAAATCCACAGCCACCGCAGGGTGGTCTAGGACGTGCCCTGCAGAAAGTGAAGTGGGAGTCACAGTGGCTGCGGCGGGGAGGAGGCAAACTCTAGCATTGCAAAGGCCTGTGTAGGCAGTGAGGGGACAGGAAGGCAGGGGCCAAACCAGTCAGTGTGTGGAAGGTTTCATGTTTGTCCAGGAGCTGAGAGACCCACTGCAGGGTTCCAAGCAGGTGTGAGGGAGGCGTGTAGCCAGAGTGGTCTCCGAAGGGTCCCTGGCTGTAGTGAGCAGAGAGCAGATGGGAGATGGCTGGGCAGGCCTCGGCTACAATGTCCAGGGAACGATGCCGGCAGCGTGGAGCCGAGTGTGGGTGTTGAAGATGGAGAGGTGTGGGTGATCCCCAAGCAGCGTAGGAAGTGGACTGATGGATGTGGTGAAGAGGGGCTGTGGCAGGGACTCCTGGGCTCTGGATGTTTCTGGATGTGCGGTGTCACTGCACGGTACGGTTGTCTCGAGGAAGTGATGCTGCAGTGGGAAATTTCCCGACACCTGCTCTTCTGTGTCAGAGAGGACAGTTCAGAGAGCTCTAGGCGTCCAGCTCCATGTCTGTGGACCATAGGTGGACGTCAAATGCCCGTGACAAGGGTGCACCTAGTTTCTTAAACTCTTTCCTTGCGCGAGAATCTGTGGTGCGGTTCTGGATAGCAGAAGAGCAGCAACCGCTAAGATGGTAGATGAATGGGAAAAATAAAGGACCCAGTATAAAAGACAAGGCCATTTGGAGGTCAGTGGTAACTCAGTGTTTCTTAATTTTCACGAAATTCTGAACTCGTGAATAAAGGTGAGTGAAATAAATTTATTTTAAATTATCATTTGTTATATAATAAATGGTTTTATAATGTTACAATTAAGTCTGTCCATGTACATTGCTGGACATCTGAGTATATATTGAGCCGTCTGAGGATTTCCCCCTATGTATGTCAAAGGAAAATAAGATATGCTTTCTGCTTCCTCAGTGGGACCGACTGCTGTGAGTTGAACATCCGCCTCTCCTTGTCAGTCTCGGGGTCCTGTTGGTGGCGCTGGGGGAGGGGGCCGGTCTGGACGCCGACCCACAGGTGTTGTGGTGACCACCTCTCTGCTAGAGGAAGTTACCACGAGAAGTCTTGGTGCTTTTCTTCTTCTGGATGTTTGAATGATTCCAATTGCCTTTTCAAGCCACGTGAACGTGAATTTTAACAGTCCAGTTCAGGGATTTAATGGTTGATTAGGAACAAACTAGCTCTAAGAAACTTGCTCTGGAAAGTATTGTGGGGAAGTATTGTGAATAATAATAATGACATTAGAAATTTTGATGAAATATTTGCCAGATAACTTTTTATTTACTGTTTTTGGATATAATGCTTAAAAACTTATATGAAGACGCAGTCGCACTGTGACTGGTTAGAACCGGGTGGGCCAATGAGTGAGCAGGGACCCGCGAGGCCCCGTTGGGATCCGAGCCACGGAGCGAGGCGCCCAGGGCCCCGGGCTGTGCCCAGCTGTGCAAACAGCTTGGTTTCTGTGTCTGCAGGCCTTGTTCTATCTGGGGAGCCGGCCCCAGCGCGCGTCGCCTCGGGCATGGTTCCCCAGGCTCACCTGGCCGCCTCTGCCTCTTGCAGTCTACCCCGACGGGAGAGTCTGCATTTCCATCCTGCACGCGCCGGGCGACGACCCCATGGGCTACGAGAGCAGCGCCGAGAGGTGGAGCCCCGTGCAGAGCGTGGAGAAGATCCTGCTGTCGGTGGTGAGCATGCTGGCAGGTGAGCCCGTGCGCGCGTCTCCAGGTGTGAGCGTGCTTCCGTGGTGATCGATCTCGGTGGCAGCCTGTTGTGGCATATCATGTTGTTGACCATACTTAACTGTTCCTTAGCCCTGGGGCATCGCTTTCATTCAGTCAGTAGATGCTTGCTGGGGACACACCATGTGCCTCACACTGTGCTGGGCATGCGCAAAGCTCAGTGTGGCAGAGACCCAACTCTAAGGTCCTACATTCTGGGGGAGCTTTCCAAATCCACCCGCAGTTACAAGCCAGTCTGATAACCCCAAGGTCAGAATGCACACGGGGGCTCTCGGCCACCTGCCCAGGTGGGCTGTGTGGTTTCATTGTAGGCCTTGAGGAGATGGCGGGGTCGGCGGGAGAAGGGAAAGACATGTGGGGCAAAGGAGGCAGCTGGGGCTGAGGCCAGGGGCAGGAGGTGGCTGACGGACGGGGCACTCCAGTGCGTTCTGGCTTGAGCCAAGGTGGGGCGGAGCTCAGCTGGGAGCCCTGGTGGCCCTGGGAACTTGATGGGGGGAGAGTTCCATCATCAGAGCTATGCCCAGACCATGTGTGCAGCAGCTGCCAGGTGCGCGACTGGAGGAGAAGCAGAGCCTAGGAGACGCACGAGAAGAGCGTGCGTGGGCCCAGGGCCCAGGGGACGGGCTTGGGAGGCCTAGAAGGAGTGATCTCCAGGACGGGGGTCTGTGGGGAGCCGGGGGGGGTGTCACGCCTGTTTCTGACACTAGGGCTGAGGGTGCTGCCTCTGGGCTCGGGGATACAGAGAGCAGCATTTGGGGAAGAGTTTGGGGCCTGTGGGAGAAGGGCCTCTGTGTGCCCACAAGGGGCCCAGTGTGGAGGTGAAGGTGTGGGGTCATTTCTGGATGAGCAGCTGTGGAGCTCTGTGGAGCAGCTGTAGTGACAGTGTGGGACAAAGGGTGATTGCATTGGAGAGGAGCCCTCGGAGGAACCAAGGCAGGTGATCTGGGAAGCTGGGATGACAAAATGCCACAGAGACAAAGGGAGAAACGTCCAAAAGGCAAGCATGTGTTGGCAGGAGGCCCTGAGGGTGGACGCCCGGGTGAGGCTGCTCCGTTGTTGGAGGCCACCGTCCGGGCACTGGCGGAGGGGGGGTCCTGAGGGATGTGGGGTCAGGGCTTGTAGTGCGCATGTGCTCTCAGGGCAGGCGCAGGGCTCTGGTCACTGCTGCCTGCGGGTGGGAGGGAGGCGGTGGTTCAGGCTGTCTGCCAACGGCAACTGTAACGCGTACCCTTACAAACTCCGGCCTGTGCGTTCGGGCTTTCTGACCAGGACCACGTGACTTCCTGTTGCGGTGCCTCGCGCCTTCCTGCCTTCCCGGCAGGCCCCGCTGCACTGACTGCTGGCGCCTCTGGCCAGCGGGTGGGGTCAGGTGTCCACCTCGCGCTGCACCTCTGCTGGGTGGTCCTGGGAGGAGCCGTGAGGGGCGGTCCGCTGCGCAGGGTCTCTGTGAGAGAAAAGTGACCGCCGCAGGGTGTCTCGAAAGGTGAGGTGCGCAGTGGCGGCGTGTGCCGCTTGTTCGGGTGCTACGGACGCGGCAGCCCAGCCTGGTCTCGCGCGAGCCTGTGTGGGCCTGGTGGGTTGTCGATTTTCAGACCACGACAGAAATGACTGGTTTTCTTGATAACTCAGGAAAAACAAAACCAAATAAAAACAAAAACAGAGTGACTGATGTTGGTGTCTCCAGACACTCAGAACATGGGAGTCCCGAGATGGGTCTTTTTGTCCTGAGGTAGGTGCGCCCCCGACTCTAGGAGCAGTGCAGGCTTCACCCCAGTTCTCAGGGTCTCTTGAAAGGAGCATCAGTGTTTTTATTTTCAGTTTATTATTTTTTTCTTATTTTTATATTTTTGAGACAGGGTCCTGCTCTGTGGCCCGGGTTGGAGTGCAATGGTGCGACCATAGCTCGCTGCCGCCATCAGTGCTTTTAAGTGAGGTGCAAGATCTCGCCAAGTGCTTCACTTTCGAGACTGTTTTATACAGAGAGCCTTCCCCTTCCCTTTCAGAGCCCAACGACGAAAGCGGCGCTAACGTGGATGCTTCCAAAATGTGGCGGGATGACCGGGAGCAGTTTTACAAGATTGCCAAGCAGATCGTGCAGAAGTCTCTGGGGCTCTGAGACCTCGCTGGCGCGTGCGCACAGACGTGTGCTCTGCACATGCGTGTAAACACACACCACCAACAGTTCAGCGCTCTCCTTGGGAACACTCAGTGACAGTGATACTCTGTGCTGGTACCAAAAAGGCAGACTTGCAAGAACCATAGCATCTTTTTTTTTTTTTTAATTTTCTCACCCCAAACAGGCTTCTCTTCTGAAGTTATGATTTATGTAGAATGTTGACAGCTTTCTGCAGTTTAAAGTATTCCTTGCAAGGCGGTTCAGGTAGATTGTTAAAGCTGTCATCACTACCTCTCCCAGCCGAAGCACCGACAAACCCAGCTGTTCCTGGCTTCCTGCGGGGCCCCTCCTTCCTGGGCTGGGGGCTGTGTGTGCCAGACATCCAGGGATGGTGGACACCAGCCGTGCTCCCGAAGACGGTGCCCTGCGGCTGGCGCACAGGAAGGCGCGATGCTCTGTGGCCCTCCCAATGCACTCTGCACCCGAGCTCGGCACCTCCTCCCCAATCTCATATTTTACAAGCAGATGTTTTTCTCATAATCTGGTCCCATCTTTTACATTTGTTGAGTATTGTAAACCATCACACTTAGAAATACTTTCAGGAAATACTTGTTAAAAAATGTGGATTAATAGGAAGTGGGGTACACAGAAAGAAAGTTTGTTGCAGGTCACACTGACGGTCAGACTGACAGTTTCCTCCTGATCATATCCGCCAAAGAATCTCGGTTAGATCTCAGTTCCTGGTGCACTGGGGCAGGGACAGGGGAGCCTGAGAGTGTTAGCGAAAGTTTCTTCTGTGTTTGCAGGAGTTTTTCTCTCCTAGTTTAAGAACTGAGAAGCTCTAGGATTTTGTGACATTGTGGTTGCGCTGGGAATTTAACTGTTGGCACAAAAATCATTCTTGGCAACTGGAAGTCAGGAGGGACTCCCCCATTTCCTAGCTCAGAGGAGTGCCTTATCCCCCACGACCGGTGCTCGTGGACGTGGGCCTGTGGGGCTCCCGGCCCCAGGGTGGAGACAGCGCTTTCTCGTGATTTATGAATTTGATCCGGTTCCAACGTTCTCTAGCATGGTCAGCTGAGCGGCACAGCGCTGGCAGGTCACGTCACAAGCAATAACAGATCTGTGGCATGCAGAATCTAATACTTGGCCTGTTTCAGACAGGTTCAATTTAAATAGGAATTTCTATTTTTGAAATAAGGGATGATCTCTGAGGCATACAATAGATTTTACATATTCCTTCCCCTTCCCCTCCACGGTGGATCCAGCGAGTGTCGACTGGAACTCACCCTTGGTGTCAAGGTTTGGCAGTTTCTGGTTGAAGCAGCTCCATGTCCGCTCCTGTGGATGCCGGATTCTTCCTTCTCAGAAGAGAGTCATTTAAAATTTGAAATGCAGTATGAGAATGTGTATTTGGAAGGGGCTGGGGAAGGGAGGTATTGTACCTAAATAGTATTTGCAGGCGAACGTGATGTGGCCCTCTCCAGAGTGGAGACATGTGAGTCTGTGTGAGCAGTGAGGCTGTGGGCGTGGGCCCCACCCCAGGTGGGCCCGGAGGGGCACGTGATTACCTGTAGGCTTCCATGAGATGTGGGGAGGGAGGAGAGGCAGTCTCTTTACAAAACAAAGTATTTTTATTCATTTGTATTTATTAAATGAAAAAAAATTCCCATAGTGTCCCTATTCTGTGGTGGAGTTTAATTACTATGTTAAAAATAAAGTTATATATTTTCCCCCATTCTACAGTGTATTTTTGTTTGTCGTATTTTCATACAGTCAGATAGAAGTCTAAGACCAGGCTGCTTGCTGTGGAGCAGGCCAGGGCCTGGCGGCTTGTCCTGCACGGGCACAGGGCAGCAGGCAGCCTGACCATCCAGGCTGGCACACGGCACCAGGGTTCCTCACCAGGAGTTTCATTCCGAAGACTTGTGTTAGCTCCGGGAAGTTTGCTCCCTTTGTTTCTTGCCTGCTTTCCTTCATTCTGTCCTCTCTCTGGGATTCTCAGTTTTCTCGGTTGGGGTCTGTGACAGCATCCGGGAGGACTGTGACTTGAGTGTTGATGTGTGTGCTCACCAACCTGAAACCGAAGCAGACACCATCGTAGGACATCACCTGTGACTTGTCACCACTGGACACCAGCATGACGCAGGTCACACTGCAGTTCTGCGGGTGCCTCAGAGTGCAGCTCACTCTCATCGTACTCTGAGGTGACGGCCGTTACCGGATCTGCCTCTGAACCTTTCTGTTTAGCGTGTTAGTGAAGAGGCAGAGTCCTGCTGCTGCCTGGTAACTTACAGTTGGTTCCCTCCCTTTGCAATCCCATGTCTGTCTCTGTTCATTCAGAGATGTTCTCCGAGGCGGGCGGGGGGGCCCGGGCTTGGCCAGGGCCCGGGTTCTCAGCAAGCCCAGCTGGGGCCCCGCTCCCAGACCCGCCTGGCACCGCGTTCGGGTCAGTACCGCAGCACCGTCCCCGTGTTCATCCTGCTTGTGCCCGGTGTTTTCCGTAACCATGCTTTTTACTGTCTTAGAACTCTAGCATGATGTCACGTTGGGGGTCCCCAAGACCACCCAGGGCCAGTGATTCTCTAGGACTCCCCACAGGAGGCGAAAGGTCACGGTGCCCATGACTGTGATTTTCCGCAGCAAGAGGACACAGCAAGATCACCAGAGGGAACCAGTGCACAGGGCTGAGTCCAGGAAGGAGGGGGGAACCAGGGGCAGGTTTACAGAGTGCTGGGGGAGGGGGCTGGTTCACAGGACGCGCTCATCCCCCTGGCAAGCAGCTGTGATGGTGCCTGCGATGGTGTCCGCCAGGGAGCTCGGCAGAGACTCGGCGCTCAGCGTTGGCCATGGGGGTGGTCACGTGGGTGCCTTCTGCCTGGATGTGCCGAGATTCCGGACTCCCGGAGGGGAGCGGATGCTCAGCATAGACTGTGTGGTTTGTACAAATGACCCCGTGAGGCAGGGTGGCAGGGACTCCCCAAATCCAAGTGTCCAGATGCCTGCCCCCAGCCTCAGGATGGCCATCTCAAGCCTGCCATGTGGACTGCGCTGCACAGACACCCTGAATTCTCCCCATCTGGGGGTTTTAATTAGATTTACTTTAAACATTTTGTTTGCTCCATTCCGCTTCGGGGTTTTTATCTGTTGGCACTGGTTTTCTGCGGTTTGCCGTGTGGACAGCCATCCTCCGTTTTCCTGCTTGCCCGTCTGCTCCTGGGATGGGGGGCTCTCAGTGTGGGGGCTTTGACCCTTCCCGGGGGCCGGCAGTCCTCATTCCCTGCCTGACCTGGGTCTGGCCCCAGGCTGTGGCTCCAGCTCCCAGGCCTCTTGCACCTGCCGTGGCTTCTTCCAGGTGGTTGCCGTGTCAGTGAGGTTGTTGGTTTTTCAGAGGGAAGTACTGGCCTGCGTCAGTTTCCTCAAGGAACACAGAACCTGCTCTGGCTGTACAAAAGGACACCCCTCACCCACCGTCGCCACCCAGAGCAGATGAGGTTCCCACGGGACCCGTGTGCTGGAGGTGGGAACCCCAGGGATGCCATGGCACGAGAAGGGGACAGGTGGAGGGATTCGGGGCTGCCCAGCAGAATGGGCACCCGCCGCAGGCTGGGTGGATTCTGGAAACCCTGCCCTGGGGAGACGGCAGAACAGACGGAGGAGACAGCTCCGGGGTTGGGTGGGGACTGATGCTGTGGGGCTGTCCCTGGAGGTCTGGTGGCTCTCATGTAGGGTGGAGGCCCCATCCGTGGAGGGAATGGTGTTGGGACGTTCCGCCCCTCAGATCCCTCTAGGCTGTCCTCCCCCGCCCTGTGCCCTGTCGCCCCAGGGTCTGGCTTTGTCCAGGGGACAAAACAACATGCAACTCCTGTGGGGTCGGGAAAGGTCTGCTTCCACCCCGCCGACCGGCTCAGCCCAGCCCACGGCAGCCTGCTGCAGGCCGAGCCCCTGCGCCGCCCGCTGTCCCTGTGCCTGTTGTCCTGGCCCTCACTGTCCTGGTGCCCACTGTCGGGGTGGCCCGCCCACGCCCTTGAGAAGAAATGTCAGTGCAGGTCACCCTGCACCCCTAACACTCCCTCACGGGAGGCCGCGGTTCCTGCCCCTGGCTGCCCAGTGCGAGATCCCGAGGTCCTTGACCACTGTCTGCCGCCCGTGTGCCGCTCCCTGCCCGGCTGCTATACCCTCTGGACCAGGGGCAGCTTCCAGGGCAGGAGCTCTGAGCCAGATACTCCCGGCTGAAGGTACAGACAGGCGTTTGCTCCTCCGGGGGCATCGCACAAACCCACTCATCCAGAGAGCCCACGTCCCCTCCTGGGAGTGCGGAGTTGAGGCCAGGGAGGTGACATCACTTGAAGTGAGGCCCTGAGTGCAGCACTGAATCTCGAAGACCCCGCGCCAGAGACCGCTGTTGTGGGCTTGGCATCGGCTGCCGGGAGCACCTCCCTTTGGTGGCACGAGCCCCGCTCTGCACCACTCCCACCGCCTGCCCGCCCAGCTCCCTGCTGGCAGCTTTGGCCGCTCCACCTTCCCAGCTTCAGCTGCTGGTCCTTGTGACAGTGACCTCACGACCTCCTCCCACCTCATCTGGTCCTCCAGGGCAGCAGCCACCATGAGGCTGGTCGGCCCACCCGCTGCTGTTGGACTGCAGTGGGCCAGGTGGCCCCAGGGACCAGCCCCACCTCTGCCTGGGAGTCCCCCTGCCTGGGAGAGGGGCTGCTCCGCGTGCCCTGGCCACGCTCCTTTCTGCCCCAGGGTCCCGGTTGTCTTCCCTGTGCAGCGACCAGGAGTGTGGGTGGGCGCCCCTCAGACTACCCACTCCTCTGAACAGCACAGGGTGGTCTCGCCCCCGTGGGGCTCTGTGGGGTCAGGGGCTGCCTTTGAGTTCAGAGGAGCCGCTGGCCTTGAGGTGGCAGCGTGGTGGCTCCGAGTTGTCAACTGCAGAACGCGAACGCGCGGTAGCTTACTTTGGCCACCGCCTTCCTTCTGAGTGAAATTTGCACTTTGCCGTGGAGCTGGGATAACCGGTGGAGGGGGCCGATTTGTGCAGATGCGTCCTGTCGTCGGGACACCTTGCAGGGCCCTGTCACTGCTTCACGCTCCACGGCGGCGTCCTGCATGTGCTGACGTGAGGACAGGGCTGGGCCCCATCGTGTGGTGGCCACAGACACGGAAGCTGTACGTGGCACTGCCAGGGCTGATGTCCAGGGCTTTCCCGGGGGGAGTGGGCAGAGTGGGCTCCCGGCAGTGGGGAGGGAAGAACGGGACCTGCCAGGGTCCTGCCCTGGGCTTTGGGTTGTGGGGGAGGTGGTGACCAGCCTGCTGGGGCGTGGCCTGGCTCAGACTCTAGCAGCTGGGTGACTCGGGCAAGCCAGGTCACCGCTCTGGGCCTTTGTCAGTCTGTGAAACGGGCGTGATGGCAGTAATCCTCCAGCCCCACAGAGATGGTGTGTGCAAAGCACCTAGGACACTGGGCAGCTGAGGAGGGGACGGCAGCCTCCCCTGCGCCTCTCCCGCCACCTCCCTTGGGGCAGGCCCCGCCCAGCCCAGTGTGTGCACCGAGCCGTGGCCAGGAAGTTGTCCTCAGCCATCTTGCTTGCCCTTGTGTGTGCTGGGGGGAAGGGGAGTCGGGGAGTATCACAGCCAGCAGCATCGTCCCCCAGGAGGGTGACACAAGCCACCTCCCGGGCACGGCCGCTGGGGCCCCGAGCTTTTTCGGCAGCAGTTACTGAGGAGGCCCCCGTGCGTCCTGCCTGGGGTGGCTTCCCTGCCAGGGCGTCTCCCACAGGGCAGCCTGCGTGCCCAGCTCACCTTTCCCCCGCCTTTGCGGGGACCCTGCTGGGGGCCACCATCGTTCCCATCTGCACCTGAAAAGCTTTCTGACCAGGGCAGGAGTTCCACGTGGCCTGGGGGGCCTGTGGCCGGTGCCTGGCCCTCCGACGTCCACGGCTCATCCAGGCTGGCTGTGGAGCACACGGACAGAGGACCATGGCCCCGGCTCCGTCCCCAGGACTCCTGTCTGCTCGGGCCAGCGGAGGGCAGGAGGGAACAGCGGAGACCAGTTCTTGAGTTGGGCGTGCGTGTGTGCACTGGACTTGCTGGCAGAGGACTGATGCTGGAACCGGTTCAGATGGGAACGAGACATGGAGGATTGTCTTGCTAATGGGTCTCTGAAATCCTGGATAATACACCACACGGTTGGAACCACATGAAACAGTCGCAGCTCACGGCAGAACGGTCGGGGATCCACGGGTTTCTCCCTCCTGGACCAGTTCCCGCCTGACAGAGCCAGTAAGCAGGGGACAGGCCTGCAGCACGTCCCAAACTTCCCACGGTGGGCCAGCCCCTCCCCAGACCTCCAAGCCCCACGTCACTGAGCACGTGAGAGGTGTGCATTCGTGAGCGTGTGCACACGTGTGCACGTGTGTGTGCGCCCATAGAGGGTGTCTTTGGGACAGTCCCGGGACAGCATTCAGCCTGCTGCTCGCAGCTCTGTCTCCTTCTGTCTCCATCTGTCTCTCCTCACCGGCCGGGCTGCTCTGCAGCACACCCCGGGAGGGGTCGCTCACCCCAGCAGCACCGCTGGCAGCGGCTGTGCAGAGCGCTCCTCTCCCGCCACAGGGACGGCTGCAGACCTGGCCCCGAGACCAGCTGGGACTTGGGCAAGACAGACACATGCCCTCAGCTGGCCAGCCCTGGGCCTGCCCGCAGAGACCCTGTGGCCAGGCAGAGATCCCGCATTCCCAGATGGAGGGCAGGGTTGGGTGGTGGTTACCGGCCCTGCCTCTGCAGTGGTTAGGTGGCCCTCCCATCCTGCCCCTGTCTGCTGTGTGACCTCCTTGCTGGGTGGGTTCAGGACAGTCTGCCTGGGGGACTCCCGCGAGGCTCTAAGAAGCTGCCTGGAGCGGGCCTGGCCGTGGAGGCCCTGACCGACTGCAGCAGCTCCGCAGATGGAGACCCAGGCCATGGGCCTCCAGCCGGAGATCCTAGAATCAGCTCACCAGTGCTTGTCCCTTTCTGGTGACTTCTGGCAGGAAACTGGCCAAAACTACATCCAGTGTGGCATGGTCCCCAGTCCGTCCCACTCCTGTATTGTCACGGGGGTGCTCAACCAGGGCTGCGTGGCCCCCAGGGACACTGGGCAGTGTCTGCAGACCTCTATGGCCGTCGCCTGAGTGCTGGTGGGCTGTTGGCCTCCAGTGAGCAGAGGCAGGTGCTGACCACAGCCCCCAGGGCCCAGATGGCTCCCGCCCCAGCGGCCGGGCCCCAAACCCTGTTGTACCGCTGGAGTGTAACCTGGGGACTGCTCCTCCTGGACCCCAGGCCTGCTTCCACCAGACGCCACGCACTGGAGGGAGGGTCAGGAGGGACTGGGAGCCACCCAGAGGCACCCCTGCACCACCCTCGCCTGGCGGGACTGGCCAGGCCCCCTCACCTGTGCGTGCACGCACACTCTCGCCCACACGTGCAGATGTGCACACTTGAACATCCTGACATTCACACTCATGCCTGCACACAGGCCCACATGTGCGCACACCCTCGCACACAGGCTCAGACACGCAATGCACACACACCTGCGCATGCGCAGGACGGCTGTCCCAGCTGTACAGAGAACTTGGAGCAGCTCCCAGGATGAGCTCCGCCGCCCTGGCCTTCGTGTCCCCAGCACTGTGGCTCGTGTCCTTTCCATGGTCTCTGTGCCCAGGGCTGAGGGGTCCACGAGCGGGGCTGTCCGTCACTGCAGGGTCGCGAAGAGTCACCCAGACCACTTGCGTGTTAAAGCACAGGCCGCATCCTGACGCTCCAAGGGCTCCTGCTGCCCGGGGTGGACATGGGCAGGAGGGCAGGGCCCGGTGCAGCCTGTGGGTGCCCTGTGGCCTCGCCCTGCCCTCCAGAGGGCCGGGGTGCTTCCGGCTCCTCCTGGCTCGTGGGCCCTCGAGAGGGTCTTCTCCGTGCTGAGGCGCTGACACCCCTTCCAGCCATGGTGCCCCGGGTCGCGCTGTGGGGCTCTGGGAGACGTCACCCCATCCACCCTGCCTGCATCTGTCTTCTAACACACTATTAAACAGTGTTGCATCTTTGAATTTTCCAATATTAAACCTTGTATTTCTGGGATGTGGTGTGTTCTAAAAATTACTCTGTTGTGTTTATTTTACTAGTATTTTGTTGAATAGTTGTGATGGTGAATTTTATGTGTCTGCTTAAATGGATGAAGGATACCCAGATAGCTGGTGAAACATTGTTTCTGGGTACGTCCGTGAGGGTGTTTCTAGGAATGATGAGGTTTGATTCGGGACTGAGCTCAGGAGAGGCCGTGCGAATCTCTCTCTCTGGAGCTGGGCGTTTGCCCCCGGGTCTCAGGCCTTCATACGAGGGACACCCCTGACTCCCTGGGGTCCCCAGCTGGCAGAGGGCAGGTTGTGGCCTTCCCAGCCCCCATAAGCGCATGAGCCGGTTCCCATGATAAACCTCTCTCTACCTGTCGCTCTCTGGCTCTGTCCGGCGGTTCCATGCTGGTTCTGCTGTCAGGGCCCCGCTGTGGCTGGGTCTGTCCGCAGCGGGTACCCTCGGGCCAGCGTGGGCATCCGCACCGCGGCTCTCAGAGGACTTTCTGTGTGTGCAGCCTGGGGACCAGGACCGGTGCTGGTCCACACATAGTCAGGGGCCCTTCTCAGCTCTGGACACTTCAGAGAGCCCCAGGGGCTCGTGTCTCCGCTGCCTCAGCCAGAATCTGGGATGCTCAGGGTTTTTGCCTCCACACTGCTGCCGCGCAGTGCACACCGGAGCCGCCTTCAGAGTGAAGATGATAACGAGGTTTCCCCTCCTCGATCTCTGGGTAACAGCCTGTTCTTCCAGCTCCTTTGCCACGACTAGGCTCCTTCCTTGGGGTGCTGGACGCCTGCCCTGCATGGCTGCAGCCGGCAGCCCTGGGACAGCTGGACTTGGGCAGGTGCGGGAGGCGGGGAAGGCGAGGACGTGTAGGCGGAGTCGGGAGGAGGGGAGGAAGTGGGGGTGGGTTTCCCCAGCCTGCGAGAGCCCAGTAACCAAGGTAAACAGACGACCCCATGGGCCGCAACAGTAAGAGAGGGAGCGATTCAGCACAACGGGAGTCGTGACTTCCCGCACGGAGCACACGCGCTAGCAGGAGAGGTGACAGGGTGCAGCTCGTGACATGGCTGTTTTGTGGCTTCACCCCCGCCCCCAGTGGGTTTTCAGAGAGGATCATGGAAAATTGTGACGCGGGGGGTGTCTCCACCCCAGAGCTACCGCCCCCACACCCATAATCAGAAGGGCAAACCTCGTGTTCCACAAGGTCGTCTCCGCTCCCAGGGACCCACCCGTCCCGTCTCCAGGACGTACTCCTGCTTTGCAAACAGAGGCTGCGTGAGTGACTTGTGGGTTTACGTCCTGCTAATGGCGCCGTCTGCTGTTCCTGTGGCCTGATTCTCCGGGTTGGTGGTCACGAGCCAGGCATCGCCCCGACAGAGGACCCAGCCCTCTCAGAGGGTGGCTTTCCCTGGGCGGGCTGTTGCCGGCTCTGCCGTTCAGCCCTTCGGTTAAGCCTGAGGCGGGAGGGAACTCGCCTCTCGTGGGTCATTGTCTGAGCTTCTCTCCAGTCCCAAGTCACTGCGTGGTTTACTTCTGTGTCCCCGGGTGGCTGCTTCCTCATTCTGTCTGGGGGCTCCAGGTGTGGTCACTGGCCGGGAGGGGTGGCGGGAGCCACAGCTGAACACGGGGTGATGCCGTCTCAGAAGGGCCCTGATCCCACTTACCAGGGAGGGGCCTTGTGTCCCCACCCTATGTCCCCCACCTCCTGACCCCCACCCCGTGTCTCCCCAGCCCATCCTCCCACCCCGTGTCCCCCACCCTGTGCCCCCCACCTTGTGAAGGCCTCCCCTGCAATACCGTCCAATGGCCATGGAGTTTCAGCACCCGAATTTTGCAGGGGACACGTTCAGACCACGCGCTCCTCTGTTGCCCTCTGGCCGTTCCTCCTGGTCTTTGTCCCAGCGCCAGTGGCATGTGCCGTGGACCGTTACCGCCCACGCAGGGTCCGGAATCTGTGTGGGCCCCTCCCCCGGCTCCCCTGCCCCACTCCCCCTTTTTGTCCTGCATTCCTCATGTCGGCAGCAGAACAGCCCTCCGCACCGTCGCTGCATTCCTCCCCACCCGCACGTCCTGCCGCGTGGCCATGCTTGCTGCCGCGTGCCTCACAAAGACACTGTCTGGCAGCGCGACGCTCCTGCTCTAAGCAGACGGTTGTCTCTCAAGGAAGTAGTGGGGGGCAGAGCGCCGTCTTTCCCACCTGTCACCCCCCCCCCCACGTGCCGCGTTTCGCTCGTTTCCTTCCCGCGGAGACAGGTCCCCCGTCGCCGACCGCAGCCCGGAGCGCGCCGGCGGTGGACCGGAGCGGAAGGGCCCTCGGCACGCGTCTGTCTGGAAGTGTCCTGATTTCAGTTTCGTGTTTGGAGTGTGTTTTTTCTGGTTATAATTCCGGACAGGCGTTTTTTCTCCTTTCGGCCCTTAGAGACGTCGCTGCGTTTCATTCCCGCCGCCGCGGTTTCTGAGCGAAAGTCGGCCGTCGGGGCTGACGCTGCTCCTGCGTGCGAAGGGGTGTTCTCTGATTTTAAGATTTCTCTTTTCCTTCAGTCTCAGCGGTTTGACCGTGCTGTGTCTCTGCGCAGTTTTCCGTGTGTTTGTCCCGCTGAGCCTGTGGATACAGACCCGTCAGATCGGGGAGACTTTCGTTCATTGTTTCCTCGGTATTTCTCTGTCCCGTTCTCACCGTTTCTCCTTCCTCAGGGACACCGACCACGCGTGGGTCGCAACATCTGGCGCGGTCCCAAGTCTCGACTTCCTCAGTCTTTTTCCCTCTGTTCGCGTTGGCGAATTCTGCTAATCTGTTTTCTTTTTTTTTTTTTTGAGACAGAGTGTCACTCTGTTGCCCAGGTTAGAGTGCCGTGGCGTCAGCCTAGCTCACAGCAACCTCAAACTCCTGGGCTCAAGCAATCCTCCTTCCTCGGCCTCCCCAATAGCTGGGACTACAGGCATGCCCCACCATGCCTGGCTAATTTTTTTTTTCTATATATTTTTAGCTGGCCAATTAATTTCTTTCTATTTTTAGTAGAGATGGGGTCTCACTCTTGTGCAGGCTGTTTTTGAACTCCTGACCTTAAGCGATCCGCCCGCCTCAGCCTCCCAGAGTGCTAGGATTACAGGCGCGAGCCACCATGCCCGGCCAAAAATTTTTTTCTTTTAAAACACTGGGCCAAACCTCAGGCGGTCAATGGGCTAGATTGGGCTCCTGGCTGCTGGTTTGCAATCTGACCAAAAACAGGAAACATCTCTCTCTGGCTGCTCTTGTGGTCCTTCCTTCCCTTCTCCCATTCCCCTAGGCCCATATGCAGGGCTTTGCTTCAAGATTCCTTCTTCAGCCTATCCTCCTTGTCTCACCACCTTCTCTTCTTTCATCAGATCACCTCTCAGATCTTCAGGGCCGGGCAGAGGGTGATCCTGGTGTATCCTGGGATTTTTACAGCAGTTCTGTGCTAGGTAAGTTTTAAGTGGGATTCTTCCCACTCTCACCTGTGCCACACAGATATGGAGTTTGGTTTGGCTTTCACTGATTCTTCTCAAAGATAGGAGTAGCCATGTAGAGGTATCCCTTCTTCACCTGTTAATAGCTTACAAACCCTTTTAGCCCAGACATCCTTCCCCCAGACTCAAAAGTCATTGGCTTAAACCAGGAGATGCAGCACTGATTTGGACTAAAGCCATCCCTTGTTAGCCCTCTACCACTCCCCAGCCTGGGCACTTTTTAAATTCTCTCTCTTCCAAGGTCTCTTTCTCCTCCCTTGCTTTGTCTTAACCCCACCAGAAGGCCCTATGAGCATTGTCACCTCTTTTGGTATTGCTCATACTCAATAGGGGCCCTGCCCCTCACCTGGAAGCTGTCATTCCCCCACCCCTGCCCCCACAGTGTACACACGGTTTTGAGATAGCTACTTTCTCCTGAGACCTTAGTCTTCTGGGCCCAGCTTTCCTTTCCTGAAAGATCACATCATTATCCATGGTGGTTGTCTAGCATTCACCCATTGGGCTAGCGGCTGAAGGTGAAGGAAAGCACCCTCCCCTAAGCTTGGAGGAAGCTGGAACAGGAGAAGGCTGGGGTGGAATGCAGCAGGCCACACCCAGACACGTGGCTAGGGAAGGGAACTGTCTGGTCCCCCATTGGACTTCCAGGGAGCCCGGCAGGCAGTGAAGCAGCTTGGGAAAGCTGCAGCCAGAGAAGGGCAGGTGTTTTCACCTTGCCCTTGACTGCTGATAGTATCTTCAGGCTTCCATATCCAACAGCTGAGCAGCTCATCCTTCACATCACCTTGCTTTTTCCAGTTGGAGGGTAGAGAAATATCATAAATCTCTGGCCACAAAATGTTTTCTTCCAGGACTAGAATTTTCACATCCCCACCCAAGGATGAGAGCGATGGGATCAGCAAACCTTGGCCCCAACCAGGGGCCTGTGGCCTTCTTGTCTCCCCAGCACCACCTTTCACACCCCTTTATCTGGTTGGAGCATTTCTTTTCTTCAGTTTTGTGCATGTAGCCGAGTCCTAATCCCTATATGCTCTCCTTACAGAGGAAAAAGACGGGTTTGCCTGTGACCTCCTACATAATCCTCCTGGGACCTCTGATCAAGAAGGAGATGATGCGGAAGAGGATGATTTCATGTTCGAATTCTCAGACAAGCCTCTTCTCCCTTGCTACAACCTCCAAGTGTCAGTGTCCTGCGGGTAAGTGGCTGAGAGATCCACAGGGACCGTGTGCCAAGATCCTAACAACCCCTGGCTCACCTTCCCCGGAAGGTGGAGTTCTGTGGGAGGGGGTGAAGACCTGGCAAGGGAGCACTGGAGCATGGGAAGATAATATGTGACAAAGACCCTTCCAGCTCCAGTTATGTTCAAACTAGAGGCTGTAGGCTCTAAGTACATCAACCGTATGGATTTCCTGAACCCAAAATCTAGATTGATTCTGGGAAGGGTTTTTGCAGTTCCTGGGTGTGAGAGATAATCTGGGAGGTATTTGGACTGATACACTATTAGAATCTCTGGAATATTTTTGTGGTTTCTGGGGATAACCAGGCAGAATATTTGAAATTGAGATTGTTGGAAAAGCCAGGACATATGGTTGCCATGGCTGTGGGGTCACTAGGGTCCTTATGTAATCCACAGCCTTGCTTCCCATAGCCGTAGTGTTGATGAGGTGGTGGCACCAACACTGTCATCAGCTTAGATTACTGCGCATATTATAACAGGGATCTCCCATTTTCAGAGACTAGAATATACCTGGAACTTAACATTAGATAGAACCCAATTTAATCTTTATTTGATGATGCAGAAGAGAGTTGGACAGCCGGCAGGGCCAGGGTTGTCGGTCTCCCGCAGGGTCAGCATGTGCAAGTGCAGGTTTAGAGAATGAGAACGTGGGATGAATTGCCCTTTTGTTCTTAGCCTCCATTATTTTTTCTAGTTGGTTGTCTTCACGTATCTCAAATACCTTTGCAAGCAATTTTAAGGGTAATTTTTCTTTGATAACTCTTCTTAAAATATCAGATCCTATTTGAAAAACCAGTGAAGTAGAATGAGGTGCACAGGATAGGGAGCTGGGTGGACAATGGATTAGGAACCCTTCACGTGAGACCCTCTGTTTATGACCCTACCCACTGGACCAGTTTCTTTGCATCCGTTCCCCCATGGCCTAATAAGAATAAAAATAGCCTATATGATGACATTAGTAGGATCAAGTTTCAGGGGCTTTTGGTCCTTATTCTTCTGGGCATAAGCTGATCCTTGAGGGTGGGGCAGGGCCTCTGGGATATAGTATTGCACAGTTAATTAATTCCTCCAAAGTATTCAGCACCTCCTTCTCTGAAACAGGATCTTGGGCCTGTAAAAGCAGTAAAAGGACCAGGGTAGTCTGCTTTAGATGTGGACAGAACACAGGCCACCAAGGGCCACGTGTTACTCAGTGAACCAGGGAGCAGGCACGTTGTCCGGCCGGAGCTCAGTACCGGCAAAGCTGGTTTTCCTGATGTTATGTCCTCTAGCGCTTGTTCTGAAGCTGCCCTTCCCATAGCTGTAGCACAAATGTGAAATTTTCTGTTCTTCAAGAAGTGGGAGGTGTGTGTGGTGGTATAGTATGATGACTCTGTGGCCCTGTGGGGTTCAGAAGGACCATCTGAATCATCAAATGGGCAAGACTGAATTCTGATGACCAGGGTGAATGTTCTGAGGGTTTTTTTCCCCCATTCTTTGGGAGTGAGGGTCCTAGTGTATGGTATCTCTAGCCCCTTTCTCTTAACCCAGAACATTCCTTTCTCTAATCATGTGAGATGACAGAGTTTGCTATCATTTGGAAAAAATGTTGCACTTTAGGGATAAGGATTATGGGTCTGGGCAGATGTTTTAGGTGCTATATAGAACATTTGATTCCATAAACATGTCTTGAGCAGCTGCACCAGGTCAAACCCTGAGGACCAGAACATATCTCTGGCCTTCAAAGAATCCATAGGCTAGTGGAGTAGACAGACAAGTATATAATTAACTCTAATAAAAGACAAAATGGGTCAGGCACCGTGGCTTACACCTATAATCCCAGCACTTTGGGAGGTCAAAGCAGGAGGATTGCTTGAAGCCAGGAGTTGGAGACCAGCCTGGGCATCATAGTGAGACCCTATTTCTACAAAAAATAAAAAAAAATTAGTCCAGCTTGGTCGTATGTACCTGTAGCTACTTGGGAGGCTGAGGTGGGATGATGGCTTGAGCCCAGAAGTTCAAGGCTGTAGTGGGCTAGGATCGTGCCACTGCACGCCAGCCTGGACAACAGAGTGAGATTTTGTCTCTAACAAAAAAAGACAAAATGTCCTAAGCAGATTTATTATTATAAAAAACTCAATTCATCAAATAAAAAAAGTTCCAGTCATCCCCAAGCCCCTGTTCCCATGTCAGAGAGAGAACCACAGTTTTAAGTTTCTTTTGCATCCTTTCTGAAATGGGCTCTGTTAGAAGTATTATAATAGGGGTGTGAACCAAGTGTCACAAGACCATGGGGGAAGGTTTCATGGGTACTGTGGCACCTGAGGTAGTCCAAAGTGGAGAGTAGGATGGAGGGCAAGGCACTGGGACATACAAGTTCAGAAAGTTCAGAAATCAGGGGTAGTCTTATATCTCGTATCTGGCACGTGATAGGGTGGGAGATATAGTGTGTGTTTGTGTGTGTGTTTTACTGGGTAGAGATTGGGCTCAAGAGGTTGAATAGGGTTATGTTTGGAAGGTCTTGTATAATATCATGCTAAAGAATTTGGAGTTTTTCTGGAGGCACTGGGAATCCATTGAAAGCTGTTTAGGCATGGAGTAGATGAGTTTCTTTTTAGAAAACTCTAATGGTAAGAGAGGATCTGATGAGGGTGGGTGGGGGTGCAGAAAAGTGACTTTTCGCAAAAGGAAACCAGTTAGGAGGCTGACGCAATATAGCCCAGGCCAGAAATGGTGAAGGCTGGAACTGGGACAGTGGAATGGCGAGGAGGTTAAAACCCTCTAAACAGGGACCACTGTCGCGGGGAGGCAGCACTTTCTTCCCGGTTTAGTCTGTGGAAGCGTTTGGCCCCTGACCGGCCTCTCCAGCACCCCTCCCAGCTGTCCCCAGGCTGCCGCCCAGTCGGGTGTGCTCAGCAAAGTCAGACTCGCTGTAATGTGAGCTCTGGCCCTGCAGAAACGATGGTGCTGCCTCGGAGAAAAAACTTGTCTAATGCATTCCAGAGCCAGAGAGAAATGCCTTTTGGATTACCCGCAGTTTAGGCCTTTTTCCACGGCTCCCCCTCTGCTGGGGAAGATCTTGGAGAACAAGAAGGTAGGGGAGGCTGGAGAGAGAACCAGAGAGGGAAACCAGCCGGGGTTGGCAGGGGCGGGGGTGTGCGGAAGACTGGGCCCGGCAGATGGTAAATCCCAGGTCGCAGGGGTGCGGGCTAAGCCCCGGGGAAGCCTGCTAAGAGTTTTAGGCCCTGACAGGCCCATTTCCCTCTTGCTCCCTTTTTGTTGGACAAAGTCAGTCATGGATTGAGTACTCGCTATTTAGCTGAAATCTGGGCCAGGCAATGTAGGGGACAGGAGAAAATATGTGCCTTTGTTACACTCAAGAAGCCTGTGGTTTAGTGGGGTGGGGGGTGGGTAGCCAGACTGGCAGCGAGTCACAGTGGAAGACTCCAGCGGTCACACAGCAGCCTCCATAGGCCTTGCGGGGTGCTCCCGGTAGGTCCTTCCTCTGCTTTCCCAGTCACCTCCCCTAACTCCTGTCCTTGCTTTTCAGGCCCTCCAACTGGTTCCTCTTCACCGATGTCCTGAAGAGGCTGAAGCTTTCCTCCAGGATCTTTCAGGCCCGGTACCCGCACTTTGAAATCGTCACCATGCCCAAGGCTGAGTTCTACCGGCAGGTGGCTTCCAGTCAGCTGCTGACCCCTGCTGAAAGGCCTGGAGGCTCGGAGGACAGATCTCCCCCAGGCTCCTCTGAGACTGTAGAGCTGGTGCAGTATGAGCCAGAGATACTTAGGCTCCTAGGGTCGGAGGTGGAATTCCACTCTGCGAGCAGTTGACCGGGGAAAACAGCCCCTTCCTTTTCTTCTTTCTCCTCCTGAGTTCACCCTTCCCCCACTTCCCATGTCTTCCCCAACCGAGCACCAGACTGCAGAATGAGGCAATAATATGGACCAACAAGAAGCCGCCTTATCAACGCCAGCATTAGTGACTGGACCGTTTTTGTTTTTTTGGTTACAGTTAGTTCTCATCTCCCTGTCATCGTCGTTGTTGTCGTTGGTGATGGGGGTGGAAAGTTGAACTTTTTCTGAGGACAAGAGGTCCCAGGGGTGGGTGGGGAGGTGGCACCTGGGTCCCTTGGACTGGCCTCCTTGTGTATGACCAAGACCTGACAAGGGCCCTGGGTGGCCACGGCCTGTCCCATGGAGAAATGAGAAAAGCCCAAATCTCTGAGTGCCCCCCTCCATTCCCCTGTGTTCTTCTGTCTTCCATAGTATTTATTTTATTAGTATTTAATTTGTATTATTTCATTGGTTTCTGATAAGTCTGTATCACTGTGACAATTTGAGACAACTTGTTGTATTGAGGGACTTTCTTTACCTCCTTTCTTTTCTTTCTTGATAAGCTCTGACAGATTTATTCCCAGGTGTTTTTCCCCTCCACTGGGGAGGGAGTGGGGTGGAGTGGGATTGGGGGACCTGGATTTGTGACTAATGAATCTGGCTGCTGCTGGCCCAGGGCTGGGGGTAAATCCGGAGGCTTTGGTGCTCCCCCTCCCACCAGTTTTCTCTCACCTGCCCCCAGCAGCCCTGCTATATTGAGATTAGTGTTTACTGGGAGGGGAGGATTGTAGGGCGAGGGGTTAGTGAGTTACTCTGATAAAGGAGAGTGGAAAAGGAGTCTGAGGGGTGAGGGTGTCCCCTCCTGATGCCTACTTCACTGCTCCCCTCAAAGAGCACGTTATGGGTTTGTTCCTGCATCTTTCCCCTGACACCCCCACCCGGTCCTGGCCTCCCCCTCTCAAGATATTGAGCCTCAAACCTAGCCCTCACCTTCCATCGCTGCCCCTTCCTAGATAGGCAGCACCCCTTCCTCCTCTCTCTTCCCTCTGCCCCCCATTCTCCTTTGGAATCTGCAGAGGGCTTTGGGACTGACTGCCAGATGTGAAATCCAAGCGTCAGCTGTTTCCTAGGTGAGCACAGGAAACTGGTCTCCAGCCCAGGCTCTACTCCTGCTGGAGACCTGGGGCTGAGTGTGTGGCCCCACCAGTCCTCCCCCCAAGCCTCCGGGCCTCCAGTGCTGGATTTGTTCAGGGAAAGAGGGAGAGAGAGAGAGGAGCTTGGGTTGCTTGCCTGTCCCCACCCCCTCTGTGGCATTGTCTTTCCCACCCTTGTTCTTATTTTTCTACCGATTGCTATTTTTCCGAACAATCCTTGTAGAGAGTATGTACCATCCAAAGGCAGGAGGGCCTCGCTGTGGCCAGCTCTGGTTGGAGATGGTACAGTTTTATTGTACAGGTGCTAAAACAACAACAACAAAAGAAGAAAATGGAAAAAAAAATTTAAAAAAAGGAAAAAAAAAAAAAGCCAGTTTGAGGATGGGACAATCTGTTCTCTGGAGGCTCCTGACCCATGCCGGGAGCATTGGTGGTTATTTTCTTTGTATTGTGTTTGTTCTTTGTTCCCCGGGGCAGATGCTGGGCCCCTTTCTGTAGGACTGCTCCCCACCCCTGCCGTACTGCCCAGTTGGTTTTGAACAGTTGTTCTCCCTTTTTCAGAAAAAAAAAAAAAAATATATATATATATATAAAGTTGAGGGGTTTTGGATTTTAATTTTTTGGTTTTGTTGGGGTTCCTGGTATTGTGTGGTTTATTTTATGTTTTACGTTTGCCTTTACTTTTTTGCATTTGGGTGTGTATTCTGGCTGCCCTTTATGTTTCATTTTAAGCAAATGGCTGTGGAGTCAAAAACACTTGCATACTGAAAAACCTGTGTCGGGGCTTCTGTCTCCTGTCTCTCTTTTCACTCCTCCCCTTTGTGGCTTTTTGGTGCTTTAACAAGATGGGCACCCCAATTCAGTAAGTGGGGAAACGCCTGATCCCGCCTTGCAGTTGTGGGTCCTGAGGGGTATGATGCACGAAGGCGGGGTGGAGTGGCTAGTGAACATTTGGGTCACTGGGTCACGATCTAGAGAGAAAAGGGAAGATGGGCAAATACGGCGGGGTAGGGGCTGGTGGGGAAAATTGAGTATCTGGCTTATGTTACATTAGGCAGGGGGTGTGCCCAAGTGTTCCTCGTTTGCCATAGAGCCCTCCCTTTGGTGTCTGTGGGGAATGAGACTCCTTAAGGAAATCCCCTGCCTGCCCTGGATCACCCTGCCTAGGTGGCTTCTGGCTGCGTGATCCTCTCACTGCCCTCCCTATTATGCCAGCACCTCCCGTCCACCCACACAGTGCAGGCCTTCCATGGTTCTTTGCCTGTGACCTAGCTACTAGGAAGGCAAGATGCCCATCCCGGATTTTACAGTTTTTCCTCCCACTTCTGAGAAACAGTGGTAGAAGCTATGATTCTTGTGACTGCTGGTTCCAGAATGCACCACCCGTTTCTGTCTGGGGGGAAGAGGGTGGGATGAGGCCCTTTGAAGCTATATTCTTAGGGCCTCTCACTGTGGCTTAAGTGTCTGGAGAGCCCTATCAGAGAGTGTAGAGGCGAGGGGAATCTGTATGTCTGGCAGACTGGAGTCCAGCCATCCCCAGGAGTGAGCTGTGAGCTGTGCTGTCTGTGCTCGGGCCTGCTTGTCCCGGGTCTTGCTGCTCAGATGTAGAGGCATCATCCTCTTTGAGCCGTAGCATTAATCTTCCTCACTGGCCTTTCCTTCCCCACTTTCTGATCCTGAAGCCCCCTACAATAGCCACCTTTCTTGGTTCCCAAACAAGTCCATAATGGATCTGATTTCGGATCCATCCTCTCTTTGGAACTTACAGCTAAGCGAAGAAGTCAAGACATATCAATAGGTCATGAAAGCCACGTGGTGAGTGTAGGATTCAACTAGGTCCAGGATGCTGTGGGAGCTCAAAGAGATGGGCAAGGGCACTGGGGTGGGTGGGAAAGACTTCCTGGGAGAGGTGATGCCTAGTTGATATTTAAATAAGTAGAAATATAAGAGATTTGGCAGGGAAGAACATTTGGACTGAGGGGACAATCTGAGCAAATGCTTGGAGACAAAAAAAGGAGTTAAAAAGCAGAACCAAATAGCAGTTTCTTGTTTGCTTGCTTTTGGGGTCCTGTACCACATGTTATTTGGTGTCCCACTGTCCTTCTGCCCAATGTGAACATCAAGGACTGTGATATTAAATCTACATCCCTAGTGAGGTTTGGGGTGAGGACTCTGGTCAGCCGGTGGCCTCTTTAAATTAAACGATCTCCTAATCCTTTCAGTATGGCGTGGGAGAAAAGAGCTAGCACCACCACTACCTACCTAGGCTGACCTTGGGTGAGAACCCAATCTTTCCGAGCCTTAGTTGCCCCATCTGCCAAATGGGGCTCAATTTACCCACCGACCGACAAGAATCATACCAAGGACAAAACACGGCTTTTTAGCCAAAATTAGCTCCTCCTTCGCACCGAGGTCTCAAGCCTACCGTTAATGACTGCCTTCCCAGAATGTTCCTCTTTGGGGTTTAAAGAACAGCCCTGCTGAAGTCTCGGTATTCCCAGAGAAGGGACCATATCCGCATCCCTATCTGACGTGGGGTAGGTGGGTTAGGGGGTGGGGCGAAGGGCAGTGAACTCGGCCCCTTCCGTACTCTAACCCACTAACCGGGAAGCCCGTTGGGTATTTTACTGTGTCCCGCCCCCGCTGGGACCGGCGAGTGTGTTTTAGGAGAGGGGGGTCTGACCCAAGGGCGACATGCCTAGCTGTTAGGGGAGGCGCGAAATGCTCGGGCTTTCTGGACCCGCAGCGGGGCGGGGCGAGGCTCCACGTGTTCCCCTAGCGCACCGGCTGCCACCGCGAGGGGGCTAGCAAGCCGCAGCATCTTGCCTCTGGGTGCGACGCCTCCCAGGCTCTGCGCCAGCCCTCCGGAGCCCAGGCTCGCGCGGCAGGCAGTTGGGGCCCTCGCTGGCAAATGGATGTCACGGGCGCCTCGATCGCTCTCCTTTTTCAAGGTAGAAAGCGGCAGCGCGTACAAGTGTAGCTAAAGGCAGGCCAGGCGAGGAGTGGACCAGGTTCGGCACCCCGCGTCAGCGACAGCCACAGCCTGGGGTTCACGTCCGTGGCCCCGGGGCTGGCGGCGGCTGGTGCGGGAGGCTGGGCGCCGCGTGCGCTCACCTGCCCGTCCGGGAGGCTGGGAGGAGGGGGTGGCGGGGGCGGGGCCAGGACGTGACTGGCCAATGGGGAGAGCGCATTCAATGAACTGCTAAATTCCCCCTGGAAAGTGAAGGAGGCGGGGGCCAGGGGAAAGTTCGAAGCTCCGGAGCAATGGAGGGCGTTGGTGTGGCCAGAGCCGCTCAGGGACAGTTGGGGGTGCAGCGGCATGGCAGAGGACGGGAAGACGCTGGCCTCAGCAGCCTCTGCCGGGAGCGGTAGGCCCCGCCCTAGCCACCCCTCCCTCCCTTCCCTGGCTCCGCCGGGCCACCCGCCCGCCATCGCCGGCTCGACAGCGCCACCTGCTGGACATCGGCCTCCACGTCTCGCGTGCTCGGGCCGAGGCTCTGGGAAGCTGCGACCTCGTCGAGTGGAACGCGCCATTATCCCAGGTCCGGCGGTTTCAGAGCTGTCACTCCGGCTGCGATGTCAACTACCTCTTTTCGAGTACGTTGTGGCATCAGAAAGGCCTGTGACTGTCGGAATAACTTCTTTTCCCGCCCCTCCCACCAGGGCTGACATTTCCAGCACTCAATCCCACCCAGGGATGAGGAAATAGGGGTGAGGCAGTCCTTGGAAGGAGGCAGTAGCAGCAAAGGGCCAGAGTTCAGGAGTCGCCTGTGGCACCTGGTAAGGGCAAGACACAGCTGGAAGCAGCCCTGGGTTCCCTGTGGACCTTGTTGTCTAGGGATGGCTATAGATAGAAGCAAAGGAAGTAACTGCCTGCAGTGTTGGTGTTACATGAGGGGGCAGAAGCTGCAATAGCTCTCAAGTATGAATTGTCCTCCCTCTCTTGTCTGCCACAGTAGAAGGCAGAAGTCCTCACAATTAGAATCAGGACTCATTCATTCTTTCAATAAACATTTATTGAGCACCTACTGTGTGCCAGGCACTGTGCTAGGCGCTGGGGATACATCAGTGACTAACACACAGTCCCTGTCCTTGAGGAGCTCACAGTCTATGGAGGGGACATACATAAACACATAATTAAGGAACTACGGTGTGCTATGTGCTATGATAAGAGGTATATACAAAGTGCTGTGGGAGCCCAGAAGAGGGAGTGACACATCAGCTGCTGGGAGATAAGGGTCGTCTCTTGACTGGTGACTCCATTAAACCATCCCAAAGGCAGAGATGTTGTTGCCACATGGCCCTGGTTAAAATGAACCTGTATCCTGAGGCTCTCATCTAGTCCTCTCCCATAACTACATCAGCACAGGTTAGTTTATCTGATTAGCTAGTTTAACACTTTCAGAAGGAAGGAAACTGGACAGGGAAGTTTCCTTAGTGGCAGAGAATGTTCAAAGTAGTAACAAATCTCAAGTGCTAAGGTAGGGGTGGGATGGGCTACCATGAGGGCACTGAGCCAGAGAGGGCAGGCCCTGGGCAGTGGAGCACCTGGGGTGAGTGCCTGTGCAGAGGGGAGGTCAGGGGTCACCAAACTCCAGGTTGGGTCCGCATATCCCACCTGCTCTATCAGTAACCGTTCCTTGATGCTGTCTGCTTTGTTCTGTGGGTGATACAGCCCCCTGTTCCTCAGGAGGTAACACCCTAACTGAGGAGACTGAATAGGTACAGGCCATTGAAGGTTTAAGTAACAGTTTGTGATTTATTATAATAATCACAGGAGATGTCACAGGCTGTTTATGATCAGTTGCCTTAAAAAAGTGGCAATTGCAATGAGTTTAAAATAAAGAACTCACTTAAGGATAGGCTGGTCAGGGGAGGCAGCTTACATTAATTGAGTGTTGAAAGATGGACATAATTTAGTTGGTACCAGCAGGATAGGAAGTGCATTCTGGTTGAGCAGAGCCACGTAAAACAAAAGCACATAGGCGGCAACTGTGCACACAGGCATGTTCCAAGGCCAGCGGAGGGAGTGGGGGCAGTTGTCTGGGGAAGTCAGTCAGGACCTGATGGTGAGGCATCTTGATGGCAGGCCAAGGACTTGGGACTTTGACCCACAGGCGGGGCCGATGCTAAACTTAAAATCCTTCTGGAACTACTGCTCTGAGCCCTATGTGTGTTCCCCCCGTTCCTCCTCCAAGACCCCTGGACTGGATTCAGCAGCTAAAGGGTTAATGCCAGGCCGCCTAGAAAGGATTGGAGGTTCAGTGTTTTGAGTATCACACCTACCTGCAGGGCAGGAGGAGTCACTGAAAGCTTTCTGGCAGAGGAAGGGACAGATTGAGTACCCTGGCAGATGGGAGGGGTTGCGACAGGTCACACTGGGGGCCGTTGATGTGTGTTGGAGGGAGCTTTTGGGTAGTTTGGGCAAGGCTGGGGGCTCTGGGAATGTGGAAGAAAGGCTAGATTTTAGGACATCACAAGTCGCATGCTGGACTTCAGGGACATGGAGGAGAGGGATGGGAGAAGTGAAGGCAGCTGTCAGGTGGCTCTGAAATGTTGAGCTTAGAAGGTCAGGAAAATGTTGGCGCCATTAACAGAAATATGTAAGTCATGACAGCCTTTTGTTTGTTTGTTTTTTGGAAAGGTTTTTCTGTGAGTGTGGAATTTAAAAATCCATTTTTGATAGAGTGGCTATCTTTGAGGGACTGACAGGCATCAAGGTGGCAATGTCCGACAGATCACTGGAAATGTGGGCCAAGAGCTTAGGGAAAAAAGTAGGGGCTGGAGCCCTAGATTTTAGGACTAGGAATGAGCCCAGAATGTCTGAGACCCTTGGGGAACACCCACACTGGACATGGCAGATGAGGAGCCGGCAGTAGTGCAGAGACAGGGCGATGGGGGAGGCAGGAGAGCCCAGCTGGTGTGGCCCACTGGGGTCAGAACTGTGAAGAAGACATTTGCTTTCACCCTCAGGGCACGCATGACCTTCCAATGATGACTTTCTATGAAGTTGGGGTGGGAGTGGCAGAAACCAGATTTTAGGCAGGGACAGGGCCACTCCTGACCCATGCAGTGCCTTTGTGCAATTTTTTTAAAAAAACAAAACAGTGACCCTTTCTCAAAATACTTACTTTCAACCATCAGGAAATTGTCATAATAAACTGATTTTATTAGAAAAAGGCACTTTAATGCCAACTACTGAAAATGTGTAGTAAACGCACCTGCACAACCCTCCTGCTGGACAGGGAGGAGAGGGGAGGAGAGAGAGGAGCAGCCAGGGGAGGTAGTTAGGTCACATGGGTGGTTTTGTACCGAGGACATAGCATAGGTACTGAGGCACTGATTCACATTAACCAAAGCCACCAGATGATACAGTTGTTTCTGAGGCTGACATTTTTTAGCCTTTCCCCCAAACTTGGCAGGAGAGAGGCAAACTAATTCAAAGAGGGGAGAAGGGAGAGGGATCCAGGCATGCTGCTGCCAAGGGGTTGACTTTAAGAGAATGAGTTGAGGACCGAGGGAAGCGAGGAGCCATGTATCGACAGGGGAAGTGCCACGGGAACTCATGTCTGCTGGCTCCTGTCTTCTTGGTGCGGAAGGAATCAGGAGTAAGTGTGAAAGCAGGGGCCAGGCTTGGTGGCTCACGCATGTAATTCTAGCACTCCGGGAGGCCGAGGCAGACGGATCGCTCAAGGTCAGGAGTTCGAAACCAGCCTGAGTAAGAGCGAGACCCCCGTCTCTACTAAAAATAGAAAGAAATTAAAAGAAATTAATTGGTAAACTAAAAATATATAGAAAAAATTAGCCGGGCATGGTGGCTCATGCCTGTAGTCCCATGCCTGTAGTCCCAGCTACTCGGGAGGCTGAGGCAGGAGGATCGGTTGTGCCCAGGAGTTTGAGGTTGCTGTGAGCTAGGCTGACGCCACGGCACTCTAGCCCGGGCAACAGAGTGAGACTCTGTCTCAAAAAAAAAAAAAAAAAGAAAGAAAGAAAGAAAGTTGGTGATGAGGGGCAACGGGCCACCCGAGAACGTCTGCTGTAGCCATTGTGGGAGCGGCTGGCTGACCACTGAGCAGAAGGCAGGCTGAGCAGCAGGGACTGCGCGCCCGCCACACGAGCAGGAATGGAGGTGGCCCTGTTCTGCCGGACAGCTGGAAAATGTCAGGCACGAAAGTAATCAAGAGGGAACCCAGGACTGGAATGTAGGTTGGGGGGCCAGCAAAAGCTTTTTCCAGCATAGGGCTGTGGTTACACAAAACAGCACAATCCCTGGGCACAAACATCCAATTAATTCAGCCCTGACTGGGGACTCTGTGGCTGGGTCTGACTCTGGGGTCGGGGGGCACTTTGCCCCTGACTAATCCTTCAGCAAAGCACTGTGGGGTGGCCAAGCTTCCAGCCCAGCAGCATGGTGACTGTGGTGGGTAACCAGGCAAACCAGGAACGGTACCTCCGTCTAACCTGTGTGGGCTGCTTCCCAGACTGAGTTCTCTTCCTTTTCCTTGTGATTTTGTCCTACTTGGCCTTCTCGTTCCTTAGGAGCACGTCTTCCCCAACACGCATGCCCACTGAAGCTCTCCTACCCTGTACCTGTTCCAGCTCTGTGACATCTTTCCAGATTTGGGGGATCAAACCTATACCCCGTAGTCTCAGAGCAATTGAATGTTGGCATGTACAAAGGGAGTAGGAGAATACTTTCCCTTTAAAAAATCCCCATCCCTGTGGCTGACCCACAGAGAGATATACACACTCTTGAAGACCAGACCTCACAGCTACACCCCTGTCCTCCTCAAAGAAACTAAGATACAGACTCACAAGTGCACACAAATACATACAGAGATATTCACATATGGGATAGCAAGTAGGGAACGTAGGCGGCGAGACCCAGCCAGGTGGAAGGACCTTCTCGTGGAGCCCCTGCACCAGCCCTGGCTACAGAGTTCTCCCTGGCTCTGGGGGTTTTCCCTCCATCACCAAGTCAGCCCATTATCCTGCCAAGAGCATATCCCCTAGTGCTCTTGAAGGCCACAGTCTGATGCCAGGGATGCGCAAACTGGACAGTTTGGCCACTGTGACACCAGGCAGGGCCGGGGGCCCGGGAGTCAGGTGTATTGACATCCCACTGAAACACAGGGGCAGGCATGCTACTTAAGTCACTTCATATGAAAATGCAGCTCATTTTCACCAAGTGGATGCTACTTCTGACCCCTTTGTTTACATGTCATGGGGCTCCATCTTAATGAGGGAAGTGGGATTGAATGGGGAAAAGGGGGCCGGGGTTGGGGATCTGGCCAGCAGGCTCCCAGATGTGGTCACACTAGGCTCAGCCATAAACAGGGACCCTGAGCCTGAGGAGAGCTCAAGTTCAGCCACTGGGGTCAGCCCAACAGTGGGGCGGCTGGGAGGAGAGAAAGTCTGGTTCCCCAGAAGGCTCAGATTGTGGGAACCCCTTGAAACCACCTGGGTTGGAAGTGGCTGAAGATGAGCCTGATCTCTCAGGAGCTCCCTCAGGGTCTCTTCAGGAACCAGCAGCCCCTCCACGGGGGCCCCAGTAACCATGCCTTGCACATATGAGGAAGACCTCAGTGGCCCCTCCTTGACCCCAGGGGCTGCTGTGGCGCCAGAAGTCCTGATGAAGGCAGCAATGACAGTCCCAGGGGCCGGAGAGCTGGGCCCTGCTGGTCCAGCCCCTGTGACCGAGGGTGGCACTGGGTTGGTTGGACGGTTGGCCCCAGCCAGAAGTTGGGGGAGGCCACTGAGGATCAGCGGAGCCCCTGGGGCTGCCACCTGGCTGTCTGGGAAGCTGGCGCTCAGGGGGAAGGAAGCCTGCAAAGCGAAGGTGTCCTTGAAAGTCGAGGCAGGCGGAACACTCTGCAGAACAAGCTGGGTGGAAGCAGTAGTGCTGGCGGGGGGCCCGTTGGTCAGCACCCTGGTCAGCGGGATTGTTTGCAGGGTCAAGGCCGAGCCTGACCCCACAGGGGCCACTCCTAGGTGGATGTTGCTGGGCACCGAAGTCGTACTGAGAAGAAACAGAGAACAGAGTTGGTTAGTGCAGGAGATATCCCCCAGCTGGCTAGGAAGGAGGGCGTGAGAGCAACAGAGCTGAAGGTGCTTTGTCTGTTTCTTTGTTGTTGTAACTAACATTTACTGAGTGCTTAGTATAGTCAGAGATCATTCTGAGTGATTGACATGTGGCATTTCACTCAATCCTCAAAACAGCCCACAAGTTGTATAAGGATAATCTGATTTTGCAGCTTGAGGAAACTGAGGCACAGAGAGGTTAAGTGACTTGCCCCAAGACCACACAGCTAGTAAGCACTAGAGCAGGGACTCGCATCTAGGCCTGGTGACCTCAGAGCTCATGTTCTGCACCATTCCACTCTACTGCCACCCCTCCTCAGCAGGGCATCTCGGTGACCCACGCCAGCATACTGAGAGCTACCTACACATAACCCAGACAAAGTCCAACCTTTTCAGGGAAAACTGGAGGCCCCTTAGCGGGACGAGAAGTAGTGAGAGCTGGCTGGGTGGACCTGGACGTCCTGAGGAAGGCAGAGCAGGCGTGCTTGTAACAGTCTCTGTTGCCTCTTTTCTGGAGTGAAAGAGGCTTGGGGAGATGGGCCCAGATATAGAGGCCCTGGTGGCTCCTTGGGGAGCCCTCTGGTGTAACAGGAACGGCCCTAGCTGGTGGCAGAAGCCGCCTAGGTCAAGTGCTGGTTTTGCCATTACTTTGATGAGTGACCTTGGGCAAGTCACTTTTCCTCTCTTGACCAACAAGTGCCCTACTGGCTTCCCAGAGGTTCTGTGAGGATCCCATGAGCCTGGAGACACAGCAGGGCTTGGCAAGAAATGGAAAACTGAACCCGAGCACGAGGTACTGTGCGAAGACTCGTAATGACTTTGGTGCCCTTACCTCACAGCTTTGGTGAGTTTGGCCTGGCTCTCCGCTGCGGAGACAAGCATGGTGGAGGTAGTGGGGGTCTCCTCGTCTAGAGACAGTCCCAATTCCAGACTCGCAGAAGGCTGGAGACCGACGTGCTGAACCTTTGGCTTCTCCCAGGAAGAGCCGCTCTTGCCTTGGGGGGCAGCTTTGGACGAAACCCTGGAGCTGGCTCGCCGGGTGCTGCTGGCGGAGGCCTGAGGCAGGGCTGCTGTGGCTTCACTTCCCTCGTCCTCATCTTCAATCACCACCAAGTCCTTGGGCATCTCCTTAAACTGGTACACTAGCCTCTGCCCTTCCACTTTGGCCAGGATGCCTCTTTGGTAGTAATATCTGCGGGACAGAGGGCAGGGAGTTAGCCAGAGACTAATTGGGTGGCCCTCCTCCCCCACACAGCCCTCTCAGGGGCCCAGGGGCACGGGTAGGGATACAGCCAATGCTTGGGCTTGGAAAGCTTTTATGAAATTCCTGAGAGATTTCCCCCTGAGGACTCAAAGGATCTACAAAAAGGGTTTTCAAATGCCACCCCCATCCTGCTTTGGGGCAGGGGACAGGGAGTGGCTAGAGGAAGGAACTATGCGTGAGGGGATGGATGGGGGGGCTCAGCGGTCTGCTGGCCTGAGAAACCACCTCTAGGGCAACTAAAGCCCACCTTGCTGGGGCTCTGGCTTGCAGCGTATGAAAGCCCTTCTTGGGGAAGGGGACAACTAAGCTGCTCTTCCACAACGACAAGTAAAAAGGCCAGGTCAGAGATGCACAAGAGGGAATTTTGCCTCCCAGAGAGGGCCTGGGGAAGGGACATAGGGACAAGCTAATGGGAAGGTTATGAGACCTGTTTTCTTAAAGGACAAAACAGGTCTCCATTAAAGCGGGAGAGACTCCTGGGACACAGGAAGAGCTCGGTGGCTTCCGCAGGGCAGGGATTCTGTGTCCCAGCAGCTCCTACCTTAGTGCCCGCCCCATCGTCTCGTAGTTCATGTCAGGCTTGTTTTTCTGCTTCCCCCACAGCTTGGACACAGCTTTGGAGTCCACCAGCTTGAAGATGCCCTTCTCTCGCTGGGTCCACTTGATGTACTTGGGACAGGTGTTTCTGTCCTGCAGAAGTGCCAGAAGGAACTCCCACAGATAGATGGTGCTGCCTGCAGAGGGGCGACTGGTGAGGGGCACCCTGGCGGCAGGGAAGGGGCTCCCTTCCCACCTCACCTGCCTCCCAGCCGTACCTTTGCCATCCTTTGATTTCTTCCGTATGGGGATGCTGGGGTCAGTGACGGGTGAGGTACTTCGGTTGCCCTTGGTCTTCCGGACTGTGAGAGGAAGGTGGGGGAGGAGGATGAGGACCAGTTCCCAAGAGGGAGGCCCCAGGAGTGGGCCACGTTGGGTGTGACAAGGCTGACAAGGAGGAGCCAAGTCACCAGGGCTGGAGGCCCCAGATCACTCTCCACAGCCCTCAGGTATCTGCACCCTCATTTTCAGGCCCCCAAGGTAGCACTGCAACACGGCTATGATGTGGGGAAACAGAGTGGTTGCAAATGCGTCACATTTATGAGAATAGGATCTGCCTCGCCTCACTTTTGAAATGAAAAGTCAGCCGAAAGGCACCACTGTTGTGCAGGTAAGTGTAGCACTGAGGTTTTGGTTGCCATACTAACAAGGCAGTATCAACCAGCCATCACCTGAGTAAATCAATAACACCCGGGCTTGGGAAAGCCCAAAGTCCTCTGTCATATATGGCCTCGGCTTCATAAGCTCCACAGAAGGGAGATAAGCACCTGGCATGACTTGTCTTTTATGGGAAGAGGCCCCAGAGATCCAGGGACTGGCCAGGGGGCTAAGCCTGGTATCTAAACTCCCAGCCTAGGATTTCCTCCATTGGGATCGCTGGCATTTCTGACGGGGCTGATGCATACGCTGGGTAGACAGAAGCAGCATGGGAAATGTCAGGCTGCAAGCAGGCCAACGAATGAGGCCAGGTTTTATGGAAGGGAGGCCTTTTAGTCCATCCTGACCACACCAGAGAGCTGGCCTCCTGCTGTGTCCCTGAGCCTTGGCCCACTCAGTCTTCAAGATCTTCCTGATCCCCCCACCCACACCGCCCACCCCCTGGAGACACACACACACACTCACTCTCCCCTCCCTTACTTCTCTTCTTTGATTTCCCAGTCTTCTTGGCACTTTCCTCTCTGGGGACCTTCTCCTCCAGAGAATGCCCCTCCTGGTCACTAGTGTCACCCGCCCTGTTCAGGGCACCGGGCTCAGAGGCAGGAAACAGGTAGTTGGGCAGAGTGACGGCTGGAGCAGGGTCTGAGTCTGGAAGCATTTCGGAGGTACTGACTGCAAGAAGAAAGGCCTGAGGTGGGCGGGGCCCAGTGCAGGGCCAGAGCGGGGTCTCCCGGAGCTGGAGAGAATGGTGGGTTCCTCAGGAGGGCGGGGCTTTTCCCCATGGCCCCAGACACAGGATGCACCTGAAAACGCCTCATGTGTCTCGCACCACGAGGGGAGGAAACATCTGCAGAGCTGTGGGTACGAGCTGGCCCCAATCACAGCTGCCACATTTATAGCCCACTGCTGGGTGTGGGGAAGTTCCAGGCGGCATTCAGAGTAAAGAGCCACCTTGATTTAGTCCTGCAATCATTTTATAGGGGGTCTTAGAAATCATTTGGCCCAATTCCTCTGCTTTCCTGATGAGGAAACTGAGACAGACTCAGAGATGGCAAGTCATGTGCCCAAGGTCTCAGCGAGTCAGTGACTGTTGTAGGCAGGCACTCAGTCAATATTTGTGAAATCCTGGATGAATATTAGCAAAAGTCTGGACTAGAAATCTCTTAATGTTCAGCTTCAGGGCTTTCTTTCCCCCCTATATCACAGCACCCCCTTGGGAGAGGGGAGTTGGGGGAACCCTCCTATGGTGTTACAGTATCTGCTGAGAGGGCACTGGGAGGAATCTGCCTCGGGGACCTTCTGGGGGATCAGGAGCCAGGTAGCACCAGCAGGGATCAGGCTGGCCTCTGAGAACAGGGGAGGGATGAAGATGTTGCAAGCCTGGCACGTTCCTAAATAAGTCACACCCTGCATTTCTTAGTTTTCCTGGGAGCCAAACAAAAGGGCCCAAAAAAGTCACCCTGGCCAATATTATTCAGCCTTAGAAAGGAAAGAAATTCTGACCCGTGCTACAATACGAACCAGACTTTGAGGACATGATGCTAAGTGAAATAACCAGTCACAAAAAGATAAAAGTCACATGTGTATCGGTGAGTATGGGACATACGCTTGTGTGTACATGTGCCTGGGAATCCATTATGCAGATGCAACATTTTAAAATGGAATTTTTTTGTTGCCTTTAGTTATGGCACTGAGGCTTGAACTTACAGATCTGCTTCTCATCCAGGATGTTGTTGGGAGACTCCACATTGAGCAAGACTTCAGTGGTTGACATGGTGTGTGAGGTGGCCTCATTGTCATCTGGTTCCAGGTTCCACAGGGTAGGGGTGCCGCAGGACAGAAGAAAAGAAGAAAAGTTCCCTCAGGGTACAGGCAGGGGAACAGCTATAATCAGGGCCAGCCTGAGCATGGTGATAAGCAGAGGAGCCCCGGGACCCTGGCCAGAAGTACTAGAGACAGCCGGGAAGGGCCCCAGCGCCCCTCCTGCCCTAATTGGTCTCCTCTCCTCATTGTCCCACCCCATCTAGAAAGATCAGGAATCCATTAAGATGGTTCCTCCTCTATGAAGCAACACTAACTTTTGTTAAGGGCCTTGGCCATTCTACACGGGGTTACTGGAAGCCACTGTGGGCTGCTGTTCCGTGAAGATAGAATCCCTCTCTCCACCATGCTGTCCCTGCCCAGGAAGGGAACAGACCTGCCAGCAAAAAGCTGCCCTCCAGGATCTGATCCTGTGTCATGCACAAGGTCCCGTCCGTTATGATGCCATTGTGAATGTCGTCCAGCTCCAGTCCTGAGCACAGATGCAGTAATTCAGGGTACGGTACCTGCTCCACGATCACAGCTGGGAACACCGAGGGGTCTTCCAACTATGGAGAAGATAGGGTCTGGTTCAGGGCTCACCCACCTCTTCTAGGAAGCCCACCCTACCAGAATCTGGCCCTTTGTGCAATTCCTAACTCTTGGGGTCCTCAGAGGCTGTCCTTTGTACAGTATGGCATTGCTCTGGGTCCAACCTCACTAGGTGATTCTTCGAGTGGATTCTTGATGAATAGAGACGGGTTATTTCTGGATCACCTGCACTCAACCAAGGGCAAACATTTTTAATTGGTTGTGGTTATGGGTTACTCCATGGCCACAGTTAGGGCTCAGACTATGAGAAGGGGCTGAGGACAGTGGGAAAGGATTAGTTGATAGCAAGTGTGAGAGGCTCGATCTATAGTCAGGTGGAGGACGACACAGCCAAGAGTCAGGGTTGGGGACCTAGTTTACGGCCAGGGTTAGGGGCTCAGACATCTTAGGGTTCAGCCTGTGGCAATGACAGTGGGAATGAAGACAGAACAGGGGCATTATAGAAGTAGAAAGGTCAGGGCCCAATCACTGCCTGGATGGGGGGGGTTCAGTTTCCAACTTATTCAGTGGGCACACGGGGATACTGCTAGTGTTAGGGGAGAACCCAGAGGAGGAAGAACAGGGAGCCGTGTCTGGATGTGGTGAGCCTGAGGTACCCTTGGGATATCTAAAATGGAGATGCCTATCAGGGAGTGAAAAATAAGCATCCAAGTGTTCAAAGGGTAATTGGTGGTCACTTAGTCCCTTGGAGTGGATAATAGGAATGAGAATTCAACCCTAAGAGAACATAAGTGTTCTGAAATTAAGCAAAGCTAAATTAAAAAGGAATGTGATTGCAATTATTTTTTTAAAAACTCTGTATTTAACACATTTGAGTACCTATCAAAAAAAAAAACAACCCTCCGTATAGAAATGAATATACCAAAATATATCAGAATGTTAATAATAGTTATAGTTTGGTTGTGGGACTTTGGGTGATTTTTTTTCTTTTCTTTCTACTTTTCTGGCTGTTCCAATTTTTTTTTCATGGGAATGTTAATTCATTTTTCATCAAAAAAGAATGAGAATTGTCCTAGCTAATATTCTTGAAGGATCCAGAAGAATAAAAATTGATATATACGTAATCTTAACATTTGTACCCACATAATATGCTGAAATAAAAAAAATAATAATAAAAATTGATAAAAGGCTTTTGGGTTTGGCCACTGGGCGATCACCCTGGTTAGAGCAGTTTCAGGGTAGTGCTGAGGTCCCAGGCCAAGTTACAACAGGTCAGAGAGGACAGACTGAGGCAAGTAGTTGGGTGTAATGTTTAAGGCTCCAGAGTCTAGAACTATGCTATCCAAAATGATAGCCACTAGCCACAGGTGCTATTTAAATTTAATTGTAAATGAAGGCCATCCTAGCACTTTGGGAGACCTAGGCGGGAAGACTGCTTGAGGCCAGGAGTTCAAGATCAGCCTGAGTGACAGTGAGGCCCCAAGACCCAGTCACTACAAAAAAAAATAGAAAAATTAGCCAGGCATGGTGGTTTGCTTCTGTAGTTCCAGCTACTTGGGAGGCTGAGGCAGAAGGATCACTTGAGCCCAGGAGTTTGAGGTTGCTGTGAGTTAGGCTGACGCCACAGCACTCTAGCCAGGCAAAAGAGCGAGATCCTGTCTCCAAAAATAAATAAAAATGTAAAAAGTAAATGAAAACTTTGGAAAAATTAAAAATTCATTTCTTCAGTTGCACCAGTCACATTTCACGTGTTCCATGGCCACATGTGACCGGTGGCCCCATACTGAACAGTACAAATATGAATTTCCAGCATTCTAGAAAATTCTATTGAATTGTGCTAATCTAAACCCAGACTACTTAGGTTTGAAACCAAGCTCTGCTACTTCCTAGCACCTTGGGCCAATTACCTACCCTTTCTATGTATCAGTTTCCTGATTTATAAAATTGGGGTGATTGTTTGACCCCATAGGGTTGTTTAAACAGGTCAATACACACAAAGCACTCGGAACGGGACCTGGCATAGACTACATTCCTAGCTTAGTTTTATTTCTTAAGCTGGGTGGGTTTCTTAACATAGCTGTTCATTTTTTTTTTATTTTTTTGAGACAGAGTCTCACTCTGTTGCCCAGGCTAGAGTGCCGTGGCATCAGCCTAGCTCACAGCAACCTCAGACTCCTGGGCTCAAGCAGTCCTTCTGCCTCAGCCTCCCAAGTAGCTGGGACTACAGGCATGTGCCACCATGCCCAGCTAATTTTTTCTATATATATTTTTAGTTGGCCAACTAATTTCTTTCCATTTTTAGTAGAGACAGGGGTCTCGCTCTTGCTCAGGCTGGTTTCGAACTCCTGAACTTGAGTGATCCGCCTGCCTCTGC
>CAUYMX010073917.1:0-28785 GCA_963573855.1 Lepilemur septentrionalis | reverse complement strand
TTTTATTTTGACTCTTAGTATTTTCTCATGATGTAACATCATGCAGCTATGATTTTTTTTGAGACACAGTCTCACTCTGTTGCCTGGGCTAGAGTGTCCTGGCATCAGCCTAGCTCACAGCAACCTCAAACTCCTGGGCTCAAGCAATCCTTCTGCCTCAGCCTCCTGAGTAACTGGGAATACAGGCATGCGCCACCATGCCCAGCTAATTTTTTCTATGTATTTTTAGTTGTCCAGCTAATTTCTTTCTATTTTTAGTAGAGACAGGGTCTCGCTCTTGCTCAGGCTGGTCTCAAACTCCTGAACTTGAGCGATCCGCCCACCTTGACCTCCCAGAGTGCTAGGATTATAGGTGTGAGCCACTGCCCCCGGCTGAGCCATGATTTTTTATACATGAAAATTACCGTTTTATTTTTTAGAAGTAAAATTGTACAGTGATGTGAACAATACTAAGTGTACAATGTTATGAATTTTGATTAATGTACATATTAAGATATAAAATATTTCCATTACCCCAGAAAGTTTCTTACACCAATATCAAGTCAATTCCTCACACCCAATCTGTTTGGATTTCTATCACTATAGATTAGTTTTGACTATTCTTGAGATTCTTATGATTAAATTAATACAGTACGTAATCAGTTGTGTGTGGTTCCTTTTGTTCAAAATGTTTATGAGTGTTTTAGTTAGCTCAGGATGCCTTAACAGAATACCAAAGACTGTGTAGCTTAAACAACAGAAATTCATTTTTGCACAGTTCTGGAGGCTGGAAATTCCAAGATCAAGGTGCCAACAGGGTAAGTGTCTGGTGAGGGCTCTCCCCTTGGGTTGGAGATGGCCACCTTCTCACTGTGTCCTCACATGCACTTTCCTCCCTGTGCACATGAGGAAAGAGATTTCTCTCTTTTCTTCTTCTTATAAAGGATATCTTTTCTATTGGTTTAAGACTCCACCCTTATGACCTCATTTAACCTTAGTTACATCCTAAAAGCCCTGTCTCCAGATACAATCACACTGGGGTTATGGCATCAACATATGAATTGGGAGGGGAACAAAAATAAGTTGATAGCAGTGAGATTCATCCATATTATTACATGAATCAGTATTTAATTCACTTTTGTTATTGAATAGTATTCTATTGTATGACTATATCACCATTTGTTTATATGTTCTCCTGGTGATTGACATTTGGATTGTTTTCTGTTCAGGTTAAACAACTTTGAATAAAGTTGTTTTCTTATGCAAATATTTTAATGAACACATATTTTATTTCTTCCCTTTGGAAAATACCTAGGAATTGCTAGGTCATAGGGTAAGTACATACTGAACTTTATGAGAAACTGTCAGACATTTCCGGCAAAGTGAGCGCACGATTTTCTATTCCCATTAGCAACATTTGAGAATTGTACCTGTTCCACATCCTTGGCGATATTTGGTGTTGAGAGTCTTTATTTTTACCTGTTCTAAGGTGTGTGAGGTGGTATCTCATATTGTTTTAATTTGCATTTCCCCGATGGCTAATCATGTGGAACATTATTCATGAATTAATTTCCCATTTGCTTATCTTCTTTTGTGACGTATTTATTGAAGTCCTTTGCCTATTTTTAATTAGATTTTTTGTCCTTTTAAAAAATTTATAGGAGTTCTGTACATATTCTAGATACACATTTTATCACATATATTACATATACTTTTCCCAATCAGTGAGAGGCATGTTTTAATTTTTCTTCTTATATTCTTTTCATTTTTTTGAAGAGAAATTTGTAGTTTTAATGAGGTCTATATCAAACTTTTTCTTTGATCCTTAGTGATTTTTGTTATCACTAAACATTTTTTGCCTAATCCAAGGTTGTGAATGTATTCTACATTTTCTTCTAGAAGTTTTATAGTCTTTGCTTTTCTGTTTTTATAATTCAACTCAAAGTAATTTTTGTTATGGTATGAAGTAGAAGGTCAAAATTCTTTTTTTTTCTTTACATTTATCCAATTGTTCCAGCACCAGTGGATGAAAATAATTTCCTTTCTGTATCAAATTGCCTTGGTGACTTTTTGAAAAAATAATTGACCCCATATGTGTGGATCTATTTGTGGACTGTAATCCATTCCACTAATCTGTCTATCCATAAGTCAATATATCACATTGTCATGATTATTATAGCTGCAGGGTTAGTCTTGCAATCAGATACTATAATTCCACTGATGCTACTGTTCTTTGTTCAGATGATTTTGGCCATTTGAGGTCATTATATCCATAAAAATTTTAGAATTAGCTTGTCAATTTCCTTTTTTATAAAAAAGCCCATTAGGACTTTAAGATTGTATTGGGTCATAGAGATGTAATTTAATAATGTTTTGTAAAGAATATATACCTATGTTTGTAAGGAGTATTCATCTGTAATTTTCTTTTTGTAAGAATGTCTTTGTCCGGTTTGGTATTATCTATGCTGGTCTCTAAACAATCTGAGAAGTGTTCCCTCTTCTATTTTCTGAAAGAGTTTGTTACATTTGACATTATTTCTTTTCTAAATATTTGATAGAATTCACCAATGAAATCATGCAAAACATTTGTGTGTGTGTTTATATCTTTCAGTAATTGCTCCTGTAATTACTAAAAGATGTAATTAAAATAAAGAAATGCATCTCTAATTTATTATAGTCTACTTAAAATAAATATTGTATTGCTTCTTACAATAATATAGAAACTACAGCACTGCAATCCATTTAGTCTCATCCTTTGAGCTATTTATGATTTTACTTCTTTGTATATCATAAACCCTACACTACATTGTTTGCATTTTTACTTTAAGCAGCTGGTTACCTTTTTGAAAATTAACAAAAATGAAGGTAAGACATATGTATTCACATATTTGCCATTTATGGTATTCTTCATTCTTTTCTATAGATCTTATTTTCCATCTGGTATCATTTCCTTTTAGCTTGAAGGACTCTTTAGCAGTTCTTACAATGCAAATCTGCTGATGACATAGTCTCTCAGCTTTTGTTTACCTGTATTGTCCTTATTTTGCCCTTATAGTGGAAGGATATTTTTACTGGATGTAGAATTCTGGAAGACATTTATTTCCTTTCAACACTTTAAAGCTATTATTCTATTGTCCTTTGGCCTTAGTTATTCCTGATATGGTATCTGCTGGTATTTTATCATTGTTCCACTATATGTATTGCCTTTTTTCTGTGGATGCTTTTGAGTTTTTCTATTTATAATTGATTTTTAGTAGTTTGGCTATTAATATAATATAGCTAGATATAGTTTTCTAAATATGATTATTTTCTGAACTTTTTGCATTATATGCCCTTGCTTTTTACCAAATTTGGGAAACACTGGATATTATTCCTTAAAATATTTTTTTCTTTCCCATTCTTTTCTCCTCCCTTTATTAAATTCTGATAATGTGTTATCATTTTATATATTCTTCCACTGGCCATTAAAGCTCTTTTCATTTCGTTTTAATTTTTCTTTAATCTTTGCTCAATTTGAATAATTTCTGTTGACCTATCTTCAAGTTCACTGAACTGTCTGTCCTTCTGTACCAGAGAAGCTGTGAATCCTGTATAGTGATTTTTTAAAATTTTAGATATTATACTTTTTGGTTTTAGACTTTTCTTTGGATCTTTTTCTAGCTTCAATTTCTCTGCTGAGATTTCCCATTTGTTTATTCCTTGTGTTCTTTTTCTTTAAATGTATAAAATATCTAGAATTAAAAGCTTTTTAAAGGTCTTTGTTAGCTAATTAAAATATCTGCACATATTGGGGTCTGTTTCTATTGGTTACTTTTTTGTCTTGCTTTTGGGTCACACATTCCTGCTTCTTTGCGTAACTAGTAAGTAATGCTTTATTACATGGCAAACATTATGGTTGATTCTTTGTAGGGAGACCAGCTTATGTCATCTTCTCTAAAGGATGTTGAGTTTTGTTCTGTCAGAATTAAATTATTGGCAGATCCACGTCACCTCTGTAGGTATGGTTTTGTGCTTTGTTTAACTGGGTCTACGTCAATTTTTCCCTCATTCTTAGAAGTGGCTCTCAATTCAGGGTGTCATCATTATTCCTCATGTGTGATCTTTCCAAAGTCTCTTCTAGAGATTTAGTCTCTCTGGCTGGGCTGAAACTCTGTTCCAACTCAGTCTGGCCTCTGTTTTTCTATTCACTTCTCCAACACACAAGAAACACACTCTCAGGTCCTGGGTAGTCTTGCCCTTGCAAGAGCAGCCCAGTTTTCAGCTAAGGACCCAAGGGGAGCACCCCTGTAGACATCTGTCCACACACTCTCCTCGGTTTCCCTCTCTTGGTGTACAATTCTACATATACCGGCCACCTTCGCAGCCCTATACTCGAAAGTCTGCCTTCTTAGATCTGTGAGATCACCACTCTTCACTCTGCACTTGAGCTCCACCTCCATACAAGTTGGCCAGAGGATTGTCACCACAAGGAAAGCCAGGGTGAAACACAGGGCTCACCTCATTTACTTCCCTACTCGCGAGAACCAAAGACCTGTATCGCCTTTTGTCCAGTGCCTAACACATCAACCTCATATTTTGTTCAAGTTTATAATTGTTTCATGTGGAGGGATAAGGCCAGTGATGATCAGTTATTCTGTTATGACTGGAAGCAGAAGTCCCTGATGTTGAATTCTAAATGTTGTTTGTCATAAGAAAACTATATATATATTCATGCAAATATATACATATTAATATAAATGTGTATTTTAATGTGTAGGTGTTGCACAGTTAGTGTTTAATTGCTCAGGTTTAGGAATCCAACGCTTGAGTACCAACTGTGCAATCTGGGTAAATTTTGTTTTTCAAAAATCTGTGTCTTTTTCTGTGGTGTGAGAATAATAATATTGCCTACCCCGTTATATTTTTGTGAATGTTAAGGTACCAAAAACACTTAGCACAGTGTACTGTATATTATAAATGCATACAGATGTTAGCTATTCTATTTATGTTACATAGACAAACATTTAGAAAGAACATCATTAAAACATCAACAGTAATTATTTCAGGGCAATATTTATTTATTCATTTTTACCTCTGTATTTCCATTGTTTTTACATTGACTTATCTTTTAATAATTAAAAATGAATATTATTTTAAAGGAAATTTAACTCCCAGAAGAGTTGATATTAAAAGGGTCCTGAAATTAGCCTATGTTGACTTATAAATGCTATTAGTTTTTCAGAAAAGCATCATTCTTTGTTCAAATTTCTAAACTTTGTGCTTATAGGGAAGGTATTAAACAATGAAATCATGTTGATAGTATGCACATTTGAACATCAAAGTGGTAGAGGGAATTAAGAATGTTAAGATCCTGAAGCCATTATAAGATCAGTAATAACCATATATGGCTTTTCTTTTCTTTTTTTGCTTTACTTTTTTTTTTAAGCGAGAAGTTATTCAAACCCCTGGTTACTAAATAAAGTAATAATATAATTTAGAAAGTAAATAATAAACTTATAAATGTGTATATTATGATTACATTACCCTTTATGGTTAGAAACTGTGTAATAAGTGAAGATAGGATTTCTAAAGGAACAACCATGTTTGTTCCTTGTCAGCAAAAAGAATAGCTTCATGTGCAAATAATCTAAACTTTATTGTAAAAGAAATATTGCTTTTGTGAGACTTTGGGATTTTTTTACTATATGTGCTTAGGATTTTCTTTATCTCAGTTAAGATCTATTATGTTGGAGAATAACTCCTCTCACATTCTCAATTTTCTTTATCAAAATAGAGTTGCCTGGAGCTTGTTTGGTCCTTTTGTGTTCAGATTATATATGGACAGAGAAACGTTTCCTATCTTAAACTACTTTCTATAAAAGGTGTCTCTAACTCAGCCACCAAGATGTAGAACTCAGATGGTATCAAAATACTAACAACGCTAATTAAGACAGTTTTAGATCATAAACACCAAAAGTCCATAAAGAGAAGATAAGAACATCAGAGTGTAACCTAGAAAAGAATAGTTTCCCTCCTTTCACCTCTTGATATTTTTGCTTTTATCATTATATGTGGTTTCTCCGTATTATGAAAGGATAAAAGAATGCATTGTAATATAAAAAGTGTATATATAGCCTTTGGAAAATATTTACTTCTTTGAACTAGTCTTGGAATGCTGTACATCCCATTCCCATTATAAATTGGCATTATGGGGCCAATAAAGTCTCTCTGTTTCCATAAGCCAAATACCATCTTCTCCACGCTACAGAAGGATCTGACAGTGTCAATGACTATAAATCAGGGAGACAGGTAACCTGGTAACAAAAAGAAATATGTGTTTCGAACTTCTGACCTTCAGCGATCCTCCCGCCTCGGCCTCCCAGAGTGCTAGGGTTACAGGCGTGAGCCACAATGCCTGGCAATATGTGTAGATGTAAAAGAAAATCAGACATATGTCTTAAGCTTTTGATACCTCTTTTTTAAAGAAGTTTGAATATTTCAAGTTGCTCAAAATAATTGGTTGTGTCAATTTATGAGAAAAATTTGAACATTAAAATGCCCTTTTATAAGGAGTTTACTATCTCTCAATGGAATAGGCCAAGGTTCTAACATATTAGGGTAAATTAAGGTTCGTATGACATGATCTTTTCAGGAAGTTGTCTGTGATCTTTAAAAGAAAGGAAGAAACTTGAAGTAAGACTAAATATCAAGAAGAGAGTACTTGTTGAAATAATTTCTAAGTATGTGGAACACATCTAGATAAGATACTTACGATAAAAGACTAAAACATTTAAATCCCTAAGGATAAATTTCTATGGTCTTACTTTCCCTTTTAAATGCACTAAGCTTCATGTGTTAGATGGAGACAGAGGTGGAATTGGTATAGAAATAATATAAATTATAACAACAAATATTTTTCTAGCACTAATTCCATATCAGACACATTGAGCAGTTTCCATGCATTATTTTACTTAATTTCATAAAACTCTATAACTATTCTTATTACTCCTATTTTTATGATGATGGACTGATATTTGGAGGAAGAAAGTTATTGTCCTTAAATCACAGAATTAGGGACAATGGTGAAACTTGTAACAAGGGCCTTCTACAAAGCTCATGCTGTTATTACTTCTAATAATATGCCATACTGGCTTCCATACAGTTAATACAGTTAGTTTAAATTTTGTTTTACCATGTTAATAACAGTCTACATTAAGTTCTTGAAATATAGAGTCCCCAAATGTGAATAAATCAAAAGTAAATATTAAAGTACTTAATAGATGAAAAATAGCTATCCCAACAAATCCCATTTTAGCAATTCTTGAAAAAGCAAGTTTCAAAAACAAAATTACAATTGTATGTAAAATTTTAAGAAGTTTATTGTCTGATATAAGCAAATTCATCATATATTAACACAAGATATTCAATTATCTTTTTCAGAAAGAAACTAAAAAATTGAAGGATAAAAATAAAATCACTAGATTTAATTTACTTCAATTAGAACACTGTCGTATTTTTTCCCACTGTGTTAGGGTTTTAAAGTAATTTTAAAAATATTCAAATCTACTAAGGGATTTTTCTCTCTGAAATCACTGAACGTAATATATTTGAAAAATAAAATCATAATATTTTCATTCCAAAAGAAATTCGCATATAGGAACAGTTTAACATTTGGGATTTTGAAAATGTGCTTATAAAATATATCTTAAAATCCTGAATAAAACTACTTCATAAAGCTATCATTTTTCAGATGTTGAAAATAACTGGCAAGTTTTGTGACCACTCTTCTGTTAATGTGTATTCAGTATTCAACGTTAATAATCTTAAGATTTCCGTTTGGAGATTATTAAATAAGTTGTCAGTGATATTGTGAGGTATAAAAATCTAAATAGATTACTATAGTTACACAATTAGTTTTAAACAATTCAGTAAGAAAAGTTTTAAGACCTCTTTCATATCCATTGGCTTTGATGCTAAGATGTATATAATTACTGAATTAATTATACTTCTTTGCACATTTTTAACCAAGAAAAAAATACAACAAAGTTATGATTTTGCACCACTTTCAAGCAGCTCTTACTTGGAGCACAAAATTCAAATTCAGTCAAAATATATGTACATCATCACCATGGTTAAATAAGTCATCTTGAAGTACAACATAACCATTTTATTAAGTATTTGAAACGGGCAAGTTTATTTCAAAAGCAACAAAACCCTAATAAGATATTACACTGCTTTTCAATTTGGTTTTGTTTATACAATGAATTAATATAAAACCATAAAAATTGTGCTGCTTCAAATATTTTCATATTTATCAATAAAATTTGAAAGAGTTTTTAAAGCTTGTAGATTTTTCAATACTTTTATGACTTTACACAGAAGCATATAAACATTTAGCACAAATTTCTAAGTTTTCTGTATCTTCTCCTTGCCTCTCCCTCCTATTCTTGCCCCAAGCCCAACTTTGGCTACCAAAGATTCGTGCGTGTGCAGAAAACATTTTTCTCTTCCTCCCAGAAATTACACATTTACATGAAATAAAATTAAAAGTAGTGGAGTAATTTGCTCTACATCCTTAACCAAATCTCCTAAATGTCTGCCCTTGCTTTAATATCCACATTAAAAAAGATGCAGTATTTTGTATCTATATAGCCAACATTTTGGCTTGCAAAAACACAGGTAGCTTTACCTCCTATCTATTCCATTTTATTGTGTTGTGGGAAACATCAATTCTTACTGTTAGTAGGCAATTTCCCAAAGCTAAAGAAAGCTTTTTGTTTTCTTTACCTATAACTATACAAAATGTATGTGGGTTAGAGGATATAAATTTACTTGGGGAAAACGTTTTGTATATAAATTCTAGTCTTTTTTCAAATATTCCTTTTAGCCATGAAAAAAGGAAAAAAATTAAAAGCATTTTTCAGAGAATATCTCATTTTTATCTCCACAACATCCCTGTGGAGTAGGAGGGTCATATGTTGTTACAGCACTTTACTATTTATTGCTTGTAGCTCAGATGACAACATTAGCAAGAGACAGCTTGAGGGCTAGACCTGGGTCTTAGAGTGTTGGCCCTAAGTGCTTTGGCCATACACCATTTATGCCACATCACATTGTAGCTCATGTCTTTGCAAAGTACTCAGTGAGGAGCTATAGCATAAATATGAAAAAGCATATTATTCGATATTACTGGTATGTGTCAAACAATTTATAACTTATTCAAAGTGACAAATACATATTAAACAACTCTACTCACAAATATATTGGAAACAGCTATCTCTCAAAGGAATTTTCAAACAGATAAACAATTGAGATAAAGGGCAAATGTCAACAATTTGGTTATGGGTTTAGATTTTATTTTCAAACTATTGACTTTATTCTGCTATGTTTTTCTACTTTTACTATTAGAATTTTTTTCTTACAGAAAAAAAGGCAACATTTGCTATTAAATACCATAAAGGTAAATCAAATAGGATGATATATATATTTTGGTGGCATGCAGGTTTATGTTTATTTAAAGGGAAATTTCTACACATAAACCCTGGTTATCATTTGCCAGTATTTTGTTATTTTGTTGAAAAGAAACAAAAATGAAGAATGAAGAGAATGGAGCACCGATACAATTTCAAACACAAAACAAGTAAATCTAGAAGGCAGTAAAGGGAACTATGAGTCACATTTAACAAAAGCAAAGAATCCTAAATAAAGCTTTAATATGATAATATGGTGAAAATGGATCAGAAAGAAACCATTTTCTCAAGTGTATGCTAGAATCATTTTCTACTCTAAGTAGTTCATTTTTCAAGTGCTCCTGCAAAATACATCAGAAAGGAAGACATAATAAGGTGATACAAACTGCACCAGGCAAAGCTTGTTAATAAGACTTTTTGTTGTTTCCAGGAGATACTTTAAAAGAGCTGGTTAACTCAGAACCTCTATTCCATGCTTTTTTTTTTTTTGTAAACATTAGACTTTCTATTATCTTATTCCTCTTGCTGCAGGATATATTATATCAAATCGACAAAAGCACTGAATATACCCATCATATTAGGATTTTCATCGTATGTTAGAAAGATCACCTGCAATGGAGTCTCTTGAAAGATGGGAGGATGGTATTTCTGCTCAAAAATGTTGATTCATGGGCTTTATTCAAATTTAATGAACTGGAAATTGGGGGCAGAGGGCACTAGAATTTGCAATTAAACAAATTCTCCAGATGACTCTTAAGCAAACCGAATTTTAAAAACAGCCCTCTGTAGTCAATATTCCATGAAACATGTCTGTATTTGTTACAATTTGAACTCCTTGGAAGGTGCAGATAGTCACTTTATAAGCGATACATACACATTTGAGAAATTAATAAACCTATGAATGAATTAATGAACTAATTGAGAGCTGAGGCAAGACTCACAAAGATTTTGGTCTTATATAAAGCTGTTCCCTATATTCACCTTCCTCTCAAAGCCCAAAGAGGTCAAAGTAGTTAGAAAATACAAGACGCTATTCCTCGTGTTGGAATAGCACTGTTCACATAGCAGGTGCATGATATTTGATAAATGAGAGAATGTGTTTGAATGGGTTTACTCAGATGTCGTCACTGTAATCTGGGGAGGCGAGCACAGTGCTATTCAGCTTCACTCTGGCCACGCTTCAGCCGAGCTTACTGGGCATTTGTGCCAGCAGTGATGGCAGTGAAGCGAGCTGGAGTTAGAATTCCAAAAAACAGGTGACAACTCTCTAGCAGGGGCATTTCATATACCTCTGTTACAGTCAAACACATGGCTTAACAGAAGAAAATATTACTTAGCATGTGTAAGATATCTTCATGCATATTCATGAGGTCCTGGTTTTTTTAATTGTACTAATTCACTTAGTGAACATTTAAAAATATATGTGCAAATTTTCTATAATCTTTGGTTATTTGTGCTCATCAATTGCCAGTACAGTGCCAGTGCTGGAATTTTTAGAATATTGTTTATTTTTAAGATGGGAACTACTAAATATGAGGTGATTTAAAAGACTAAAATCTCACAAATTTGAATATTTTAATCTCTAATATGTGTTTAGAATCTATTTAAGATTTTTGTATTATTTTGAATGAATTTATAAATAGTATTTAAGGTAATCTTATAGATAATATTGAAGGACCCATACATTTAATTTTTGAAAGTCCTCAGGCTTTTTATGAAGATTTTCGTTTACGAAGAAACTTCATCTTAACATCACAATTTTTCTGTTATCCTGATATTTCCAATGATCAAAAGAATCAACAAGGAAGAAAAAGTTTGTATTTATGGCCCCCTATGTTTAAACTATTTTATATACTCTAAATGATTAAAACAGGCTAATGGAAAGTTAGGTAAATTTTTTTAAAAAAACACTTAGAGCCCCCCATCTTTTTTTTTTTTAATTTTACATTATTGAATGACGGCATCCATTTCTCATCAGGTAGAAAGTATGTTCTTATTTTGCCAACATAGATGCTTCCTGGTTTAAAAAGCCTCCAATTTAAAAAAACAGAACAGAGTGAATATTACTCTATAAAGGTTGATCACAATGCAAAAAATTTTTGCCAAAGGAGTTTCTTAATGTAATGAGTCCTTCTAGTAAAGTAAGTTTTTATTTAACAAAATTTGGTAAGATATCACATTAGAGAAACTTAGTAACTATACCGAACAAAGAATACCAGTATAATTATATTTGTTCTTGATTACTCTTTTTTAAATAAATAAAATCTATTTGCAATCACCTTATTTGTTTTGGATAAAATAATTTTAGTTTGAATTTTTAATTTTATATAATTATGAGCTAAACCAAAAAAATATAAAGCATGATTAATGTTGTACACCTTTTTTAGCACCTCTGGAATGGTGATTTTTAGACACTTGCCTCATCATTAATTCTTACAAAGCCTAAAAAATTTTTTCCAATATCCCATACTAGACTGTATTAAAAAAGTAGTTGTGTCTTTCAAATAATTATGATGATATTTTTAAAGGAATATAAATCATATAGAGAATACTCAAACACATAATAGAAATTTGAGTTCAACAAGAGTAAGATGATAATACATGTAATGTGATAAAAATGGGCTCACACAGCTGAAATATTAATATCTTTTAAACTAATAAAGTTCCTCAAATTTTCTGTAAGAATTAATGGAGTAAAATATACAGGGATTTTTTAAATCTCTTATTCTACCATTGTAACTTGTCATTCCATTTTTGGAAATTATTTATTTTAACATTTTAAAAAATATGTGAAGATTGTCTATAACATTTTATTCATTGTGGTCATTAATTTCCAGCACAATTACTATTACTATATATTTGAGAATATCTTATATTTGACATTGAGAACCACTTAGTTTGAAGTGACTTGGCAAATATTTTATTCAATATCTTCTATAATTAGAAAGCCAATTTCAGAGTGCTTAAAGTTTTTATATCTTAAAATTCTGTAAGTTTGGATATTTTATTCTCCGATGAGTGTAAATTCCATATTAGGCTGCTTTGCACTATGAATTTATAGGTACTATTTAAAGTAATCTTACAGAAAATATTTAATCTACTTAAAAAATCACAGGTGCCGTACTATAATATTTTCATGTGCCCGATATATATTTAAAAATCCACAAATATACAACTAAACAACTGTGAAAAATTAAATACTAATCAATATATATTAACAACGCTAGATTCCTTATTAAAACAAGAATCAATAGTTTTACTATCTTCTACTAGTTCAACTAAACAGGGTTTTTTTCCCCCTTCAAATCAACCAATTTTCCTGAGGAATAATGCTTTTTTATATTGCTAACTAATAATTATACATTTTACTTATTTATCACTTCACAAGGTTTACAGAGTGCTTCCCATACATAACATATAAATTTTTCAGCCAAGAATATGTTGGTATAGATAACAACAAGTTAAACTCCTAAAAACATATAAGCTATAGTAAACTCATTCTTCAAAATGTTGATTCAAAAAGATTTTAAATACCAGATGTCTCTATTGCATCTTACAATAAATTCTACATAAATTCTATAAAATTTGATTTCACATAAATTTTCACGAACTTAGCATTTATATTTTCCTGAAATAGACACAATCACATGTTTCTCTGGAATCAGTTTCAAAAATAAGAAGTTGCACATGGCATTATTTTCAGAGATAGCCCAGTAGGCTTGGAACATTCCATGCTATTACAGAGAAATCTCATAACCTAGAGACCAATTTTATCACACCACTAGCCACCTATGCTGAGATACATGGAATTACATGAAGAAAGTCCAAACCTTCAACTGTCTCTCATTATTAAACTTGCTCAGACCACAGGCTAAAATGTCTAAATAAAAAGAGTTAATGAGGACCAGTTACTAATTGCTCATCATTATGTAGTCTCCAAAAACCTAATCCTCTGGTCTTCAGCTTGGGAAACTAGAAACTTCAGAGCAGAGCAGTTCTAGGGAGTGCCAGGGCTAAGTGAGACACCTGTGTCTCCTTAATGAATCCCTTGATCTCACTTGTCCCCTTCACGGTCACTGACAAAAGCAGGGGAACAATTTACAAGCACAATCATAAGCACCGTAGCAGAAGAGCCCATGTCTACATGAGCGAACCTACCACGACCACACTCCGCCTGCTGCGCTTATGTGTGCTGGTCCTTCAGGACTAACCAGAGGAATCAGTTTTTCACATTCCCTGATCACTGTCCCTCACTTCTGCATTACATGTTACCCTATATACAACCGTGCACTTAATCCAATTAGCACAGGTAGTGAATGCTATTAGAATGAGTATTTACATTTGTATCTTGAACACTAGAATGTAAAATTCCTGCAAACAGAGACCATGATTATTTTATTCCTATGTTGCCAGGACCAAGCCCAGTGTCTGGCATGTAGTAAGTGCTCAGTAAATGCTTGTTGAATGGAAGTTGAATAAGGTAGCACTGCCACATCTGGCACATCTGCCACATTAATGACTTGGAGGTGGGGAGATAAGACCTATTTAAAAAAAAACAAACAAACAAACAAAAAACCAAGAGCATGTAGTAAAAATGCCATGATACTGTCTCCTTAATGCTAGTATGAATGCAGTTTTTATACCATCAGAAAACATCTGTGAACCTGCCATAATTGACTAAATAACACCTTTGTAGGCCTGTGCATGGGACATACACATTTATTATAATGATAGTATTTTACTGCCATAAACACTTAAAACCAAGGAGTTTGGTTTAGAAAAAAAATTTAGAAAACGGCTGTATTTTTCTGAGATTCCATATTCTCTATGTGAAATGTGCTTAAAACTTGCAAATAATTACATTATTTATTCTCTTTCTAGTTAAAATACAACAGTATATTGTTACAAAGTATTTGATGAACTAATTATTTATAATAGAATAATTTATATCACTGAATTATAAATGCATTGGTTTATATGTGGGTCACTCTCTCTGAAATAAAATTTCATTTCCTTCTTTTGAAAAAATGATTTTTCAAAGAGAAGTTCAATTTCAAAAATTTGTATAAAGAGATTATTTCTGATGAAGCAAAAACATACATTCACTTTATTAAAAAAAACATAGAATAAAAAGATATCCTACTATATATACAACACTAATAAGATTTCCATAAAAGAAAGGGGCCTGAAAATACTTTGAAATCTTTGTAAACTTTCCTATCATTTATGAAAGACATAGAAGATTAATTTACTATCTTCCCCTTTAAACTTTAAGTGTCCTTGAAATAATGGGGGGACATTGGGGATGAGGGCTGAAATATGTACTTTAGGTATATTTTTATAGACAGTAGATGTGTTCAAGATAATTATAATCGGAAAATTAAGCAGACAGACTCGAATTTTTATCACAATTGCACACAGAATAAAGCTTAAGTAGAAGGTAAAGTGCTGCATACACAAAGCGCAAAATACAATCTAATCAATATTTCACATGCTTAGGTTATTTCAACTTAGTTCTTACATGCAACTTCATGAACGTCTAAGGTAAATAAAGTATGTCCTAAATGGTTTCTTTTGTCTAAGACAAAACTAATCAAAACTTTTAAATCTCTTAATCACCACACATTTTTACATTGCCAGAAAAGAAAAAGAGAAATTATTAATTTTTAAAATTACCCAGCAATTCCATTGCATCATCTTCATTATCAATATCTTCCTCTGTTACAGATGGGGTGGGGCTGTGGACCGACTCAAAAGAATCTTGAGAGAGCATCGCCGCCAGGAGCTTCTTATGTTGCTGCTGCTGCTGTTTTAATCCTTTAGTCTTAGGCTCCATCTTTAAGCTGAAGAAATATGTAAATGTCAATTAGCTATGATAAGTTACTTATACTTACGTTTTCATATAAATATACTTTATGTTTTCATATAAACAGACAGTTACAGTTTTAACGCAATTTTCCCCCTCAGGAGTAAATAATAATTCTCAAAGCATTACTGTTTAAAGCAGATATTTTATGTACATTCTGACAATGGCTTTTGCCTACTTACTTATGTACTTAAACATACACAGAATGTTTAGAAGTTAAATATTTCATGCAGAAATAATATATACTCTATCTTAAAAATGTTATTTTATATGAATAAGCATAAATCAAATGTTTATTTTTATTCCTCTAAAACGTGATTATTTTTAAAAGGCCAATATATGATCAAAATATGTGTATTTATTAAAAAAAAAATGTACCAAATGTAAACTTAGAATTTTTTCGAGGTCCACAACTGTTTTTCTAGAACCCCTGGGGCTGAATGTGCTCTGTTGCATAAGCTCCATATTGCGTAACACTGTCAGGAGGGTCTGGGGCCTCACCTTGTTATCAAATGCATCAGTATTTCCGCATCATTATGTGTCCGCATTCCCACCAAGTGGGATAAATAAGGAATCTACAGTGTTCAGATAAGGTTTTGCTATCATGAGTTACGCAAACAATTTTGATTCTCAGAGTGTTTTGAATTTCACAATTACAGATAAGGACTGTGAGGAACATATCTGAATAGAAAACCAAGAGATGGGATCCCAAACACCGCTGCTAGGTTAAGTCAGGGCAGGGCTGAGACCTGATGCTGGAATTTCAGAAGGCAGAAGTCATTTGAATGATACTGGGCAACATGGACAAGAGGTCATCCTGTGACACTGATAGGGTGGTTTCAATAGGTGGTGGGGATAAAATTCTATTTGGAAAAGATTGAGAGAGGAGAGGACAGTGACCACAAGGCAACACGTGTAAGGAGCTTCACTCTAAAGCAAACGAAAGACCGACAGCAGTGAGAGCTGGGGCCAGGGAGGAGTCCATCATACTTTATGCTGATGGGAATGACCATCAGCAGTAGAAGGGAACAGTGCAGGGAACAGAGGGAACCAATCAGCTTGAGTAGGTGAGTGAGAATGAGAATCTAGTGCCCTGGAGGGGAGTGAGGGTGGCCCACCCACAGGCATGGGAGAGGAGCAGAAGGCCTGGGCACAGACAAGCCAGGCGCCCAGAGCAGCTGCTGGCAATGTGCCTGTGGGGTTCTCTTCCTCACTGCAGCTGTTTCCTCTGTGAACAGGGCCAGCAGCTGAGAATTAGGATGGGGAAGAAGTGCTGGAGGTTGGAGAAGAGACAGAAAGACATGAAATAATCACTGAGGAGCTTGGACATGTCAGCAGACGGACGAGGCAAAGCAGCAGCATCGTTGGCCTCTGTGCCCCTAGAGCTTAGTGGTCATGAATTCAGTGACACTGGCTAGTGCGGCGATGTGTTCTTCTTCAGCCTACATTGGATCAGCCACAGCATAAAGATTTAGACTTAAGCCAGGAGAGTGAAACAGGAAAAGAGGGACAAAAGAGTTGAGGGTATATCCAAGGACTGATTCCAACAACGGGCTGTGGGCAGAGCTGAATAAGGAGAAACATGAAGAACAAGGGGGATAAGGGACAATGAAAATTTGGCAGAATCAGTGCATCTGCGGTCCCAGTTAAATTTGAGTACCAAAGGCAATGAACTAGAAAGACGGGAGGCGGTAGTCAGGGAGTGAGATGCCTAAAATTGACATGATGGATTTGCAGATAAAGGCAGTGAGAAGGTCTAGGATATGGCAGAGGGAATGAGTGGGTGAGGTAGGGTGGAATTCAGGACCAGTGGAAAGAGTAGGTAAAGGAAGTGAGAGGCCAAGTTTAGGGAAGAATCACAGATGTTAATGTTGATTTTACCAAGACAGGAGGGGTTTTGGGGAGAGTGACCGGAAGTCAGATGTTTGCATAGTCTGGCAAAGGGAAATGACTGGGCTTGACAAATTATTGCTATAAGAAGATATGGAAAATTATCACAGTGGGAAAACACAAAAGGGGATCCTTTTAGGGAGGAGAGAGCAAGATCTATACACTGAAGAGGATCAAGAATGACACCTCCCTACTCTCCAGCCCCACAGCCTAAGGATCAGACAACCATTAAGAGAAGGTATGATCTTACTGCAGGGAGGCAGGCTGTTACTGCAGACAGTGGTAAGTGAGATGGGCAAGGGGGGTTGAGGTCTTTGAAAGAGCACTAAGGTCCTGGGCCCCCTCTTCTCCAGATTTGAACCTAAATCTTAAAGATAACAGGATTCTGAGAACTCCTTTCGCAAGAGAGGTTATAGAGCAAAGCATTTAAGGGCACAGAATTTGGAGCAAGACAGTAGCTTAACCAATTAATAGCTATCCAAACTTGAAGCAGGGATGGGACTTAGTTTGGGAATTAGTTTCCTTATTCCTGAAATAGGGCATAATAATGTTTTCATGAGGATGAAATAAGTTAAGCTATTCAACGTACACAGAGAAATCTCTAGATGGTAATTAATATCATTATGTGTTTAAAGAACACAAGGGGGCAACCTAGATAAATAAAATAAGAATTAATAAATAAAATAAGAATTAATTTAAGTAGATGTATACGTCTTTCAACTTGAGAGATACAAAAATCCAGGGAAGCAGGAAGATTGGTAGTGAAATAGAAGAAGAAAAAAACATACAGATATGGATGTGGAAGATGAGAAACAAATGGTAGATTATAAATGTGTAACTCCAACTCATCAGCCAACAATGACCCAAACCATTTCCTGAGAGTTGAAGCAAGCATTTTCTCTAGTCTCATAAAATACATGGTTTGGTCATCAAGATGGTACAGAACTTGAAGACCTGGATACTGACGAAGTCCAAAACGTTGTCTGTGTAATAGACATGAAGTCCATGGATGACTCATGCTGTTTCATAAAATAATTATTTGAACTAGGATATGTATTTCCTACCTAAATAAATTCTTAAATAAATAAAACAGAAATTGTGAATTTGTCAAAATGACTTGTCTGAAATAAATGTGTGCTTTATTTATGTACTGTTTTGACTTAAAAAAGAAATTTGTGAGTCATGAGTTACAATTTTTGTTTGTTTTAGATATATTTAAAGCTTTGATTCCTTTGGCAGATTAATTTTTCATTAATCAACACTCTTTATGCTTAAAATTTGCACATTAAAATATTTGTAAATTACTAATTTGACTTTATCTCTGCCATATGTATTATTTTCTATCATATTCACAATAACCAAAATCTGACAATATTAGGGTTATTTCTTTATTTTTGTACTTCGCATGTAAAAGAGTAGCCCACCTAATCTATTTTCTTCCTTCTTTTCCTTATTTATTTTCCATCACACCACCCATCGCTATTTTAATTTATGGCATATATTTGTATATTCACTTGTTCATTGTTTGTCTCTTGCTGTTGATAGAAACTCTATGAGAATGGGGAACATTTCCAGGTTTTGTTCACTGATATATCAGAAGCAATTATGAGCTTTAATGGAAAGAAAACTTCTTAATGGGAAATAAATTTAGCTTTTATTTTAATATTTAATATGCATTTCTAAATTGTATGACTGTCTATTCATTTTACGGTATATTTATAATCTAATAACAATGCTCACTTAACAAATAAAGCCAATTCACCAGATCTATAATACTTATGGAAATTATTCTTGTTTTAATAAAGTGGTTCAGCTTTAGAGGAATTTCATTAGGTTTTCAAGGCTTGATGAGCCTATTTACAAATTCACATTACAATTTAGCAAGTAATTTTAGGGAATCCATTACACAGCTATTGCAAAATATAATTAAGATGGCCTAAAATAAGATTATATAGGCTTATTACACTCAATTTTTGTTTACATTTGCATTATAACTGGGATTATTTTTAATAACCCTAAATGTACAATGAATGAATATGCTTTCCCACCGCATACAGCCAGGCCAGCCATAGCAACTGATACCAAAAGGAGTATCTGACAATCACAGAAAGACTTCACTCATTCCCCAGCACATTCACCTCTGCCTTTTCCTGCTCAGATGCTTTAATTTCTCTATTAATTCTGAACTCCTTTGAGAATCTAAGAAAGGTGTGGCAGAAAAATGCAGGAAAATGACCACATATACACATACATACATTCCACACATAATTTTAAGAGATTGCACAAATCTCTTGAGGTCCATCCAGAAACCGTCTAGGGGTCACAGACTGCATGTTAGTATCTCCTGTCTTTTTCTTTTAGTTTCTCCATTATCACCCTCATGACTGCCTTTCTTTTAGCCAGCACTTAACTTCAGGTATCAGGTATGCCTACCAAAGTCACTGTCTCATACAATGTTGCATTTGGGGGACCTAAACAAATGTTCAGGTAACGTACATCATTGAAAAAAAATGTTCCAGGAAAAATTTGGGCCAAGTTTCTACCCATAAGAGTCACAAGGTTTATTATGCCATTTATTTCTCTCTAATTTAATGCTGAAATTTCACCCTCTCATGTATCTGTTATTTTGCATGAAAAGGAAAGTTGGCTATGTACGAAAAAGGGAGTATTATAATTATAGCCATTCAAATAAGACCTAAACAATAAACAATAAAAAAAAACTGAGATAGGAAAAGGGGCAAAAAATAAAGATAAGACAATTCTTGTCACCAAACTTTATCTAGCAGGTGTCTAGTGACCGCCTGTACCTCCTTCATTCAGGTAATAGATGCCAGTCAACAGCAGCAACGTGCCAGCCCCAATTGGGGAGGAGAAGCTGGAAAATGGATGAAATCATGCTTGAAAATCAAGTTTTCTCTTTCCAAAGTGTAGAATATCATTTTGTCTGTTAATGTTTGACTGTTAAATTATAGTACAAGTTCATTACCATTTAAGGACAAAAGCTAATACGACAGTTACACATTCTAGAGCTATTAAAAAATTTCTTTCCTACCCTTTTGTATTCACCCAAACCACATCTAATGCTGTGTGAGTTATGGGTATAAATTCAGAAATTCTGTTTTGTATTAGAAGATGGGAAAAAATACAGTTTCTAACACAGTTTAGCGCTACTTTCTAAACTTAATTCAGATATGCATGTATTCTTTCTGTTCTCATGGGGCATCTGGGCAGAACTTTACCACTTTCTTCACGTCATAGAGTAATACCTCAACTCAATTTAAACATAGAGAAAAATAAAGCCGAAAACAACTTTTCAAACAATATTTGATTCAATATTTTCACAGACTGAGTTTTCTGGGTAAGGGAGTCAGCTAGGATTGGAGGACACAATCCCCTTTACTGAATATCCAGGGCTCACTGAAGCCAGGAAGGAAACAGAAGCACTAACGTTTGCTATAAATAGCTCTGATTATTATTATGACTAAATTGAAAGCAAAATGAAAATTGACATTTCTCTATTTTACATTTAAGAACTAAAGATCTATCAAAACATAAAGATAAAGGTCTAGTGGGTTTCATAAGTCTGGTATTAAAAAGAAAATCACCCTCGTTGACAGGTGAAATTGATCTGGCATTTCACAAAAGAAGGTAAATGGATTTTTATAAAGGGTTTTCTTCTCCTTATACAAGACACTTCAACTATTTAAATAATTTAAAAGTTATTTCTCATGGAAATAGAATCAATTTTCTATATGCCTGAAGCACATTAACGCATATTCTGAATTTCCTTCCCTCCGGCCAAGTGATAAGTCAAAGCAAAGAACCCTTGAAAGCTATTACATTGTAGAAAATACAATTTTCTCCTTGAGAAAGAATAGCTATTGGTTGCTGTTAAATTTAAGACAGAAAATAGGAAGTTACTGTAGCTACACTATGCATAGAAAAAAATTCTTCCGTGGTGGTCAGCTAGCAATATTCACAGGAAGTTTAAGCTCTTGTCACATTTCAATTCAGGAGCATTTAAATCCATTTTCTTAATCTCCTGTAAAATAGGCCTCCCATGATGCTTTGCACTCCAGATGCCTTGTAGAAGTTTTCATTTTTGTTTTAAGTTTTACTCATTGCAGTTGGTATTACAACAACAAAAAAGACTATTCTGAACATAGTTTTTCTAATAAATATGGTCTGGACCTTTCAACATTACTCCACTTCTACCAGCATATGGGCACTTAAGGCAAATTTCCTGCCACCATTTCGAGTATCAGGGGTCTGAGTAAAATGAAAGGAATCCAGATTTTCAAATTCACAAATCATAGTAGTTTCAAACACTAAACAAAAAAGTGTAAATAATTATATTTAGTCACAGTTATCAACTACCAACTCTAAATTTAAATGGTTCTAAACCAAGGTTTCTCTCTATACATAGTCTGTACTAACTCTGCAGCCTGTGGTCTGCTATACATTTAATAGTTTTATTGTCTCTGATGACTAACTGTAACTTTATGATACAAAGTCCTTCCTCTCCAATTCTTAACAGCAGATACTCTCTGCCCAATATTATTGTAGGTCTTGACCGATAGTGTATGTCCTTGAAATTATTTCTCTATTTAGTTTTAGTAGCAAAGAGATGGTGATCTCCTACATGTGAAGAAAAAACTCAAAACCAAAACCCCAAAACAAGTGTAATAACATTCTAATTTTAAAACAGAACAAATATGTTTTTTATCCTATGTGGAGTCTAGCGTAATTTTCTATTTAAAATTATTAGAAGGGATTTCATCAAAATCATGCACTTGGATTTATTCTCCCTTTATCTTTAATGAATGATAACACAGAATCTTAGCAGACAGCTCATCTCACCTTCCTGCAGGACTAGAGCCACTGTCTTCACTTTCCCATTGGTCATTTTTACTTCTTGGAATTGGGGGCTGTAGCATCTCAGCGGCGAGTGGATCAGCGTCATTTTCTTCTCTACCAATCCATTCTCCAATCACACGGGGCCTCAGAAGAGAAGAATTAAAAGCCACTGTTTCCTGAAGAGAAGAAAAGAATGTGCTGCCTTAGATTGCTTTTTCCTGTTAACAGAAACAACAGGGAAATAATCTTATCTAGAGTTTTGACTGCCTACTCACACCAAAATGCTCCTTTTTTCTTTCTGAATTGATGTAAAACTTCAGTTCTCTCCATCTCTACTAAATGACTTATTCTAAGCGATTTATGCTAATTCCTGAAGGTCACTGTGCTAAAGGATCCAGGTGGGAAATCTTGGATTTGGATTTGGAAGGCTGCATATGTGTTCTCAGGAAGGAGGCTTAGGACAAGCACATGTGGCAGAAAGAAGAGTGTGTTATAAGGGCCACAAAAGGAAAGAGCTTGGTGTCTTCAGTGCTGGGAAATGGTAAATAATTTGTCAGGTGGAAACTGGGTTAGGGTCAGGGGCCAAGGGCAAGAGGAGATAGGGCTGGAAGGGTGCATTGGCTTCAACTGTGAAGCATTTTGAACTTTTAAGGATCCAGGAATTCAAAGTAGGGCAGTATCAATAAAAGGTACAATTATGCTAATTTAACAAATATTAAATTAATCTCTTTTCATAGACTTGGATATGACACAGCTATTAAAATGATATTATAGGAGAATATTGAATTAATATAATTGCTAAGAATATTTTAAGTGAAAAAAGGGCAAGTTAAAAAGCAATACCTACAGTGTGATCTAATTTTTGTTTAACAAATTCATTTGAGTGTATATCCATCACTCGCTCACTAATTCATTTATTCATTCTCTAATATTTATTAAGACATACTATGTGCAAAGAACTTTGGTTTTAACTGAATGGAGGGACACAGGTAATTTTAATTTCTTCCTTTGGCATTTCGATGACTTCAATGTCAATGTCTATTCTACGGTAAATAGATACTTGTAGTAAAAAAAAATGTATCTTTAAAATATTTTCATCTGTCAAATACAGGCCTTGTTTAAATTATGTTTGGTGAAAAATTTTAGTATTATAAGAATCTTGAACAATTCCTTCAAAACTCAGACCTGGTGTTCTGAGTCTTTACAATTCACAAAAATATGATACAACCAATACAGAATATAATACAAATATCACAATATATGCAATTTAATATGTGCTTAACATACAGATAAAGTACCAAAAGCAACACATAAAATGATTTAGAGTATATTTGATAACCATTTCTCCAAGTGACAATAAGTGATAGAAAGTAGTTAGATATATTAATATTGATCTAGCCTACATGAAAATATGGCAGATAAATTTTAGAAACAGTCTTTGTAATAACTTAGCAACTAATCTGAACTCTTTCTATCCTTATGTCACCAGCATCAGGAAACCAAAGCACTACAATGGATTTCAGCTGTGAAATCAAGCAATCATATTAATGTTTTCATTAATAACTAGAAAGATATATTCATTTGTCATAATTTAATATTATTTGAAGTATAGGAATTAATATTAACAATATTGTTAATTTTTAAATCTATTTTTACTTTTAAAAGGAGATAAGGTAAAGATATGTTTCAAAATTTAAAAAATCTATAAATATATCTACAGCTTCATAATCCTTTTCAGCCTGTGAGACCTTGAAATGTTACTTATTCTCTGAATTTCATTTCTCCAACAGTGAAGTGGGGATAAGATTTATAAAACTTACTATATCAAATGAATTTGCAGTTAATGTAGTTAAACCATAAAATGCTGCGCATACGCTAGGTACAATTATTTAAGGATGTGGACTGTTTTCCAGCCATTTCTATATATTTGATACTTACTGCTGGAATGGCAGGTTGGGTAGGAATAGATGCTTGGTAGTCAAGACGGACAGAGTAACAGAACAGGGTATTGACAGTGCAGGTTTTCATCCTATAAAGTTTTATTTTATGAATAATATATTTAAAAGGTTGAGTAACTCCATGTTAATTTCATTTACATATGGGGCGGAATTGAGCTTAGAGATTTGTCTTTGCTATAGGCGCAAAGTAAATAAGAATTGGAACAAATAAATTGACCACTAGAACAACAGAAATGAATGGGTTTAGGGCCGTAACCAAAAAATGAAATAGGTTTTAGAGTTGGGTATGATCAAAAAGTTGAGAACTGCAGATTATCAGAAACAACCCCTTGGTACTGGGAAATTAAATGAAATGATAGATGCCACTGCTGTTGGAAAGCAGAGCACAGAAAGAGGATAAACGGTGTGATATTCGGGATGTTTAACTCCAGCTGGCAGCACAAACTTAGTGAGAAACAGCTGCCAGCAAAGCAATACAAACAGTTGCAAACAGGGTCAGAGGAGTTAGGAAGGGAATATTTCACAGATGAAAAAACAGGGCTCTACTATTTTTCTTTTTCTGAATGTGCAAAGCTCGTTATATTCCTATCATCCTTGTGTTGATGAAAACATAGAGGCAAAGAGTACTTTTCTCTTTTTTAAAAATGTCCTATCTCTGGAAATTCCCAAATATGCACAAATAATAGGTTAAAATAGAAGATTTTTTTGGTATATTATTTATATTTGATTAAGCTAAGTAAACATCTTTCCATGTATCTTTATGAAAGGATTGCCATGAAGAAAATTGTTCTTAACACTACGTAGAACATACCACAAACATGACTGCATGGCAAAATAAATTTTTAAATGCAAATAAATAAAAAATGTTTTTGAGAATATTTTAAATACATGGGTAAACAAATCATGTAAACTTCCAGGGACAAACATTATACATCCTAATGATTCTTTGGTAATGTAAAAATACACATAACTTTGCCCTTTCAAGGTTAGAGTTCCCTAGTTGTTGAAGTTCCTTTAGTAAGTATGCTTAAATTTAATGAGAAAAGCATCCCCGGTCAAAAATTTGCCCAAAGATCACAAATTTCTGTATCAGAGCCTATCAGCAAGAAGCTCACCCATCCAAGAAGTAACGACCTTATCCCTGGCTCGCTGTCCCCAAGTAGCCAGCCTCAGTGGCTAACCCACAATGAGTTGATGAGTTCAACTGCTCTCACCACTGGTTGTCAGCACAACACCTGATTATACTCCAAGTTACGTAAATCTATTTTCTCTTGTTCATAAAACTGGATGTTTATGGAAAGCTGGGATCATGTCTTAAACTCCTTTGTTCCCTCTATAACAACAAGCACCATTCTGGTTTCATAAAATAAGCACAAAAAGATTGCTGATTGAATTTTAAAAATTCAAGAATAAAACACAACGCATATGTAGTGGATTATGAAGTGTCTCCATGTCTAACTAAAAATCACATAATTGATTCATGGGCAACACTGATTAACATCCTTTTGAAATCATTATCAGAAGAAAATCTACAAGATGATGATCAATTTGAAATAATGAAATATTTCTTATAAACTCTTAAGCTTTGATGCATCACTTTCACAAAAGGAAATTTTTGGAACACAAAATTCTGCTACAAAAACACATTAGATGTTTGGACTTGACAGTCAACATCCTTAAACTATCCACACATTGAACCCGAAATTAGAGATTAAATAAGGTAACATAAGCAGATAGTTAAAAGCTCTTTTCCCATTAGCCCCTATTATTTTTAGTAATTAGTATGAACTGATTCACACTTAGTACAATTAGTGTGTACTAGCGAAAGGCCAATGCATCACATCAGCAATTGGAAGTATTCAAAGCATTTTGTTCTAGTCTTTAATGATATCTACTTATCAGCCCACATTCTTCTCAAAAAACTTGTATCACCTACAATGAAAAACCTGGAACAATTTGTATATTATTAGTCAACATGTTAAAACTGTAATATGAATAATATAAAGGGAGAAAATTGCTTTTATTTTATTCAGAACATATTGATGAGGTGCTTGTGGCTCTCAAGTTTCATTACTAAGTTTCAACTTCGCATATACTTTTCACAATATCAATTATAAATGAAGTGCAAGGACATTAGATAGTTTGGGTTTATATTGCTTTAAAATGACAACTTTGGTTTATACTGCTTAAAGATGATAACTTTGCAAAGTTTATCTGAAAAAATAGACCAATCTTGCTGATTTGTATCTACCCACAGTTACGTGGTGAAGATGAGAAATTATCCTATATGTCTCATAGCATGTAATTCATACAGAGTAGCTGAAGAAAGAAGGAAAGGGGGAGGGTTGTAGGCACAGAGGGAAAAGGCCAACATTAAAACGAATCAGTGAGGTCAGGTCTCAAAACTCAGATCCTATGCCTTATGCACTTTGTTTAGAAAGGCCTCTCAAAGATTTAAACTACTTTTTAAAAATTGTATGAGAGACAAAAATTGTATATATTTAAGTGGCACAAAGTGATGTTTTGATATACACATACATTATGAAATGATTACAACAATCTGGCTAGTTAAAAGAATTGAACTACTTTTTATCATGTACACCTAGCAAATCATACAAGTGTACACCATTCAACTGTTTCAGTGCCAGCTTTCTCACCTAACTTATATCCATTTCATTCTCCTCTGTTCACTTTGTTTGCCGGCTGCCATACTCCCTTCCTTAAAATTATTTCCTCTTATAAAATTTCCCTTCCCTCTCTGATGAACTTCTACTTTCTTGTATACTTCTTGTTTCGTTTCTGCCTGGTCCACAAATACCCCAACTCCAACCACTTGGATAATTGTTATGCTATTGAATGAATGTAAGACCCATAGAAGGAAATTTTTATGGATTACAGAAGGCCAGATGTCCTATGGGCTAGGGATGTCCTAAGGGCTAGGGATGTCCTATGGGCTAGATAAGCAAATTCTATTGTATCTTAATAATTTTAAAATTTTTGTCTATTTCCACTCATAGACAAATATCCTGAAAGCATCTCCTCTTCAAAATATTCAATATTGCTAGATGAAATGGAACAAGACATCACTTAAATGCAAAGCTGAGAGAAAGGAGTTTGTGGGGAAAGACGGGAAATCATCAGAAGAGAAAGTCTAAGTCTAGACTGGAAAGTGGAAGGAAGCTCATTCAAGCAGCTCCTGTGTGCATCTGGACAGATCCTTGGTAGCCTAGACCTTTGGCTTTAATGATCAAGCCCTTAGTGTACGGAATAATGAAGGTGCCATGGCCCTGATTCTTCAAACTCTTGCTGTCCATGTCCTTTGTCATGTGGTTTTAGAGTTCCTCTCATAGAGGTGGAATATATTTTCCTCCACACACGAGATTTACTTTAGTCAACAGAATAGACAGCAGTCATCATAAACCACTTATAAGCTTTGGGCCTTGCATGTTTCCACTGTCTCTCTTGCATTTCTGTTGTCCTTATGAGAAACACATGCCTATGCTAGTCCATTAGTCTCAGAAGGAGAATAAGAAACATTTAAAACATATTTGAGTCACCCCAGACAAGCATAGCTTATATCAGCTGACAACCAGCCTTCAGGTATATGAGAGAGTCCAGCTGAGATCTGTTGAGCCCATCCAGCCAGGAACCAGCCTGAAGCAGCTGAACCCCAGAGAAGCGGGTGAAATAAATATTGTATTAAGCCACTGTGTTTTTAAGTAAATTGTTCTATAGCTATAGCTAATGGAGACAAAAGTTGTTACCAGAAATAGAGTGTTCCTTTAAAAAAGTCTAAAATATTAATATATGCCACTGACCTTAGGATATAGTGGCAGGTGGAGGCTATAAAAATGGCAAGGAAATTATGGGAGGTTAGAAAAATAAAGACCAGTGTTATGTGTTGTTAAGATACTTGGTAAAATTATCATCTATGGTAACTTGGAAGATAGAAAGTGAACCTAATAAACTTTCAGAGTTGGGAAAGGAGAAAAAATATTGCAAACATCACCTACTTACTTTAGCTACATATGATAAGTTTTTTTTAAGAAACAGACGAGCTCAGAAAATAACTGACCAATTTGCAAGGAAAACTCAAGAGAATATATTAAGAGTGTGGCTGAGTTTCTCATCTCCAGCCTTTACAGACAGCTAAAGATTTTTAAATGAATATAAATCATTGTACAAATATTAAATTCATGGGCTTGACACAAAGATAAGGCCTCATGGTAAAGAAGAAATTTAGGATGTGGCTACAAGACCCTTTACTAAGACCTCTGAAAAAATTAAGCTAGTGCCTACTGAGGGTGTTGTTTCCCAACCCCTAAAATACCAGTAATTAAATCTAGAAAGAGAGGCATGTCTTGCAATGAATTGTGGATGTGGTTTTTTGCACAATTGGGGGGAGGAATCAAATTATATATAGGAAATAAATTACTTGAGCCAGTTGGATTGACAAAAGCACCAACCTGGAGTAAAAGGCACTGTGACTATTTCAGATGTAAAAAGCCCTCTGGGCCCCAATTTTCTCCAGGAAGGAAGCAAGCTGAGGAAGCTGCTCAAAGGCACCTTGTTCAGTGCCTTCCTCATAAATGGCCAAAGAGGTAAACAAAAAAGGAAGACACTTCCAGAGGGTGAAGCCAAAAGCTGTGGGAAACATTAGATGGGGACTCCCAGGAAATCTAGTTCCCACTCCCCAGGTTCACAACCTCTGGGTAGAAAGACCTGATGCATTTGCAGAGTGAGATTTCAGAATTGCTAAGAACCAGCGGTTTTTATGAGCCTTTCC